>JAWNMG010000673.1:12745000-12970000 GCA_035044245.1 Drosophila nr. fundita
GAATATTGGAATCGAAGATTATATATAAACATAATCTAAATATGTTTAGATATATATGTTAAGAACCAACCATTGATTTCTGGCTCAAGTGTCAGGAGCAAGGAGTTACATACTTTACGATGAAATTAAAATACGCTCTGAAAGTTTATAAAAAGTAATAAAATTTCAAATAAAGAAGCTTTATGACTAATTTTATTCTCAAACATAAGTGTCTTGTTTATCAAAGGGATTCATATTGAATAATTCATAAGCTATTAACCTTTGAGTTTTATTCCTTTTCGAAGGTCGCTTAAGCCATTGCCTAATCCTGATATTTAGGAATACCCATAAGAACTCGATGCTGCAGCCCTGTTTTTATTATTATTTTTTTTTTTTGGTTGATTATTCATAAGAAGAATAAAATGTATTAGTAGATTAGTCGTGGCGTGCGATTTTACTTTCTTTGGGCGACAAATTAAGCGAACCGGCTTGAATATAAATCAACCGTCCGAACAAAGGCGACAAAATCGCATTATCAAACGATTTTGGTCTTTGATCTCGAGCGCCATCTAATTAAAAACCAACCTGGAGGGAAAAGCCCAAGCCAACAAAAAGAATCGTAGAACGAAAAGAGAAGCGAAGTCAAATTCCACAACAAGAATGGTATCGGAGCAAACCAAAATATAATGAAAAATATGTGAATAAGCAGTCGAAAATAAAAATTATATTACAAAAAAAATATTGATATATTTATTAATTTATTAATTTACTCGTCGTGCTCTCTGTTTAATTTCTATGTATGCTATTGGAATTCCCAACCCGTGGGGCTTGAAGCGTTTGTTCTTTTGCGAAACCCGTTTCCGATGCGGTGCTATTAGGCAGAGGATTATATGTTATAGAGCATTTAGGGGCCTTCATATTTAGTTGCAGACGTCGCGCCGTCTCAAATTATACTCGACGCGACACGAAACAAGAATCCAATTCAACAAACAGCTGTTACTAGCATCTTATTGGATTTTTTTTTTGGGTTCTTAGTCGTCATTGATGCCAGAGTTTAGGCAACATCTTTCTCTGGCAACACTTGCCATCCGATTGGTATAAATAGCGTGAGCTGTGACTTGGCTAATTAGACATAACCTGAAGTTCAGCACAGCAGCACAGCAAACCGAACCCCAAACACCTACTTGCAAAAATGTTGAAATTTGTAGTCATCGCATTAATCTTTGCCGCCGCCGCCGTCCTTTTCTTGGCTGACGCAGCACCCGCTTCCAATCTTTTGGACGCAAAGTCGTCCATCGATGCGATTATTGGTAAGATACGAAACTGTTCTCAATTGAAAGCCCTTGGCTAACTTGCTCTCTGCCCGCAGCTGCCTACAATAAGTATCCAGGACACTCCGTTGTTCATCCCTGGGAGGTGGCCCATGTCATCGACGTCCACACATATCA
Source organism: Drosophila nr. fundita (assembly GCA_035044245.1). Classification (NCBI taxonomy): domain Eukaryota; kingdom Metazoa; phylum Arthropoda; class Insecta; order Diptera; family Drosophilidae; genus Drosophila; species Drosophila nr. fundita. The sequence goes on from JAWNMG010000673.1 coordinate 12,746,428, forward strand.
ACCCAATATACGCTTCTATTAAAATATAATCCTAACAATCCTGTTGACCACTTAATGCTGTGTTTTATGCCTATTGCATCTAGTTATTAATCTGAAATAAATAAAAAATAAATATAAAAAAAAAAACCACACAAATTATAATTGTTTATTGTTTATTGTTGTTGGGCATTAACGAATAGTTGCATTTTAATTCGCAAAATGTATTTTACTTAATATTTCACAGACAATTGGTGACAATTCAATTAGGGTCAGCGCAGAAACATTAATATTAATTAATTAATAATTTGTAAATGAAAACAAATAAGCCCATTTTAATGTATGCAATATTTAATTACTCAATTTTAAATACGAATTGTTTGAATTTTTCATTGTTTTTGGTATTTCCGAGCAACTGGTTCAAAGTATAAATGCCAACAAGTTGATCGGCGGAATAGAGAATGTATATACACGCGTACATATTAAATGGCATATGCTGATGATATGGAAATATGGGAATACCAATCCATTAACTCAAAACATTTCAGTTTTGTCTACATATGAATTTATAATCTAAACATTTATTTCATAAATAAATACTCTTATGAATGGTATAGCAGCAACACAATGTAGTTGTCCGAAAGAGATATGTTTACGAAAACTTTTGAAAACTTTTGAAAACAATTAGCAATTAGACTGGAAATTCGCACTCCAGACCCTAAATATAATTAACTATGCAACTAATGCCAATAAAACAATAGAACCTCAAAGCAGACACCAATTGTTGTACATGAATTAATTAGCAGTGGAATTTCTCTTTACCAAGTTCTGTTCAAATGTGTAATCAACTGGAAGCTGCATCTGCACACAAAATGAAGCCTTTGTGGCAAAATACGCACAAGAGAAAAATGAAAATATTTGCTGTACCACAACATGGCCATTTTTTCCATAACAATTTCATTACTATTTGGTCAACTCGACAGAGAAACGGTTGCCATGGCAGCTGCAACTTGTTATGTACAATTAGGGACAGTTTGCCACAGTGATGCTTAAGCTTGCCAGTGAATATAAAATATGTTGCATATATACTAAAGTAAAAGCACTTAAGCGGCACAAGAGAGACCCGCACACACTTTATCAGGCATCTTAGGGAAATCCACTTGGGATTGCACACAGTTTATGGGGGGCAGGGGGGCGGCGCAACTTTAGATGGGGCCGATGTGGGGCTGATAAATGCGATTTGCATGACAGATTCGATGGTTGAGCAAAAAAGTTTCGCTGCGTTTTTGCATTTCTGATCAAAAGTGTGTTTATGCAGCACTTGACGCACAACTAACTACAGTTCACTGTGGCCTTCGAGCGCTTTATGCTGATAGTTTTCTATCGGATGAAGCTGGCTTGTTTGCTTAACAATGTGTAAGCCCAGTGCTTGCCCCATATTTATGACTTGCTGCAATAAAAAGATTTTGGGGCTTGACATGAACTGCACATATTAACTTGTTCACCGCCCGCTGTCCACTGCCGAGTGCCGCTCAGTCGAGTGAAATAAATAAATTGCCACATCTGGTGGCACATGTGCATATTGTATGAGCCAAGGGCTGATACCGTTATGGCCATTGCAGATACATAAACAAAGCCAACAACTACAAAGATACCCAGAACAATAAGTCACACAATACGTCCTTCTATTGTCCAATCCTTAGCTGTGTAATTGCGTTTGCTATTGAATTTCTGGCAATGGTCGAACAGAGGCCTTAATTATGCACAGCAAGTGTGATGTCAAAGGAAAGTTTGGGCAACCCAAAACTTTGTCACCTGGTTTGCATTTCATTAATAAAGACTAATTAAGTGTGCTTAATTATTGGCAAATATGCAAAGTTCTGGTCAAGAGACACTACATCCGCTCCAACGACCATCCATCTCTATGAGACTCAAGTGCATAGTAAAACTCATTGGGATTGATTAGTTTTGTTTACAACATCCGTATACTGTGGTAGCGTCATTAAACTTGCTCTGACTACTTAGACATTTAATGCCCGTGGTTATAGTTGCTTTTACGACTGTTGTCGTATTTTATGGCTGTCCCACATGTTGTCATCTGTTTGTTGTTTGCAGCTTTAAATATAACTCAAACATACCAAACAACCATACCAGAAATTCCCAATGGAATTTCAAGCCTTCAAATAAACGAAAAAAAAATGAAAATAAACCCACACATTTATTTGCATGCGCCAAGAGTATAAATTTGTTAACAACTAACAAAAAACAACAACAACAACAACAAGCAAATAAAACCAGAGAGAAAAATAGAAATTTGCATTGCAAATATCAAATCGCTCCCAATATAAATAGATTGACTTACCTGTGGCTCGCTATCTTATTTCACTATCTGAACATCGGCTTTAATTATGCAAATCACTGGCGCCACCAAAATGTGCTAAAAAACATTAAAAAAAAACAAAAAAAACATGAAAAAAGAGGCATATGAGAAATTGCTATTTACTGTAACCCTATCAATTATATTACGAATTTTACATAAGTCAAACTGTATAACAAGCATGTTTATACCCTGTAATGTTTAGACAATTTAAAGTAAGATTGAACGATTCAAATATTATTATAGTTGGGGAGAACCAGGTCTATTGTGCTTCCTTTCTGAGCCTACAGCTCTTCCATCAACCTCAGCTCCTGCACGAATGCCAGGATCTTTCTTGGGTTGAGGGTTTCTATGTCCTTGTGCCCCATGACATGCTGCCCTAGGACGCTACATCTTTTCCTAATTAAGGCGACGCATTCTGACAGGATGTGCAATGAGGATTCATTCTCATCTCCACAAAGCCTGCATAGGTGACTTCTCAGTCTACAGTGTCCCGTCAATAGACCAGTGAGTTTCTTAGCCTTTTCTTCCCCATGGATATTACTTGCTTAAATCGCTTTTGATTGTAGCCACCTAAAAGATCGATTCTACTTTGTGTGCTTCTGCAGCTTGGAGTCCATCATTTACATGTGATTACAATATGGTATTTTAGATTTTTGTAGATATCATTCATTAAGGAAATAAACTTTTTGAACTCATAATTCTGCATATGACGATAGCAAAAGGCGGACAATTTCAAAACATATCCTTAAATCTGAGCAACTTGTTTGGCTTCACGAGGCAATATCGATCCACAATAATTCCACATCTTGAGAAGAGTTTATTTTCAAAACTGTATACATTGAGCTCTTTAAGAATCAGACTTGCATTAAAGTAATGTCTATTTATGAAAATGTTTAATCAATTTAATATGTATTTTATTTTAATATGTATTTTATGATTTGCTCAATCTCAATTGAATATATATGCAACTGATGAGCTTAGTGTATCTTCAAGTCGAGCTATCACACTTGCTTTTTTGCTTTTAATTTAAGATCTCTATTAAAATGGTTATAAATAATTTATCGCAGTACTAATTGCTTTTTATGGACGGTCAATTTCAAACGTTTTGGAATTTCGCGTCTGTATTTCTCATTACTTAGTAGTTCATTAACGATTGTGTTTTGTACCGAAAGATTCCTTTAAAATTCTTCAGTTTTTTTTTTTAAATAAATATTAAATAAATATCAATGCGTATGCGAAGGAGATGTCTGACATCAAATGCAAATAATTAATTTGAAATGACGGATTCCGAAACTCGTTGAACAAGTTCATTAATAACAATTGGCATTAATGTGAATATATATATATATATATATATATATATATATGTTTAAATTAATTGGGATTGTACAGTTTTTACATTTATATTTTTGGAAATTGCAAAAGTCTGTTTATGAATATTACATGAAGTCAATAAATGAAAATATTAATTATGACCTCATTTGTGCGACATATCAATTATGCTGTTAATCCAATTTTCACAGCATTAAAAGTCTCATTTTTTTTTTTTAATTTAAATCTTTTCTTAAAAAAGGAAAAAAATCACACAAAAAATCAAAACTAAATCGCCTCAAAAAATATACTATAAAAAAATGTAATCAGCGCAAATAAGCAGAAATTAAGTTGAGCAGATGACTTGTGTGATTTTTTTTAGACGGATATTTGGATATTAGCGGATAATGTATTTAATATCCAAGTCGCTCGAGTTCTCAGCAGTTGTGCGTGAAGTCAGCCAATGGAAAAGTTTTGCTCGCCTTAAAGCCATCAGCGAATATTTAATATTCGAGATGGGATTCAGACCGGATGTGTGTGTGGGTGTGTGTGTGTGTGTGTGCGTGTGTTGGTTTACCGTTATGTATAACTACACGGTACATTGATTTCAGTTCATTGAATTCTTGTTGTGGCAGCAGCAACAACATTTTTTTTTACATCCTCGGGAGACAGTTTTTTCCGGTATTTGATTCGCATGGCAGACAAAATGCTGTCTACTTAAGCGCCCAGATCAAATCCAAAAAGGCTGGGTTCGCTGCCGACCTTAGCCAAATGCGCCATTACCCACATCTAACGATAACCTGATGCTCAGTCATCGACTGCGGTAGCGCCACAGGCAGCGCCATCGTCAGCGTCAGCGCCAGCGTCAGCACAATGTCAGACACATCCAAGCTTTGTGCTGGCCAACGCATTATCATCATCATCATTATCATTATCATATAACAGGTTCTCAGGTACACTCAAAAAAACCATTGTACAACATTTAAGAAAGTAAAATATTTATTTATGGCTTTAAAAAAGTCTTCAAGTTTTCAGATATTCTTTGCACAAAAAAAAAACTCATTCTAAAATTGAGAAATATTTTCTGTCTATCAAACTCTGAAAATAAGATAAGTAATGCCCGGATTTTTAGAAGTGATTTAAATGAACTCGAGATGCCAATTTTGCAGTTCTCATTTTCCTTTTTTTTTGAGTGCATGCACATAAAAAGTAAAGGACTAACAATTAAACGCATTCCAGGACGATAACGTGCCGAAAAAGCCAAATTGTGCACAGTCTGCGAATCTAAGCTTTGTTCAAATGCCTTTCTTCTGGTTTAAGTGACTCTCGGTTGGAACACTACTCTGGTAGTTGGTTGGCACATTGTTATTGTGACGGTGATTAGGGGCACTTATGCTGAGGCGTCTTATTACCATAATCGCAGATTCCACATAATATATTCCACATCGTATCTTGATAATTATGAGTAAACAGTAGCTGCCAGCGAGTGGGTCGAAGGTCAGGGTTCGGCGTACATCATTTTTTATATATTTATTCAACCATCGACAAGGACTCGAAGCCCGGAAAAATTGGAAAATAAAGCGAGCGTGCATGAGAATAATGATTTAGCTAAATGATAACGACTTTGCGTTACTCTCTATTCATGCTGGACGTTTGAACTATATAAATATCAGCAGTATATAAAAAATCATTACATTATGCATTCATCATCATCCAACGAAAGCTTTGGTTCAAAGAGGAAGCCATTGCGCTCAACAGATGCTCTCAAGACGAGGCTAAATTGGAAGGTAAATTGGAGCAAATGACAAATAGACGAGCACTTGGCAACTGGCCCAGTTATTGTGCCAGTTTGTTGTTTATCACGACATCAAGTATACGTTCCGTTGGCTTCCCGTTGGGCTCTCTAGTTGGCCTGTTGCTGGAGCAACTCTCAATATCAATTTGTGAAATTTCAAATACAAAGGAGCAACTATTTGACAATGAAATTGAATATAATATCCACATCCGGATTGAGCTCGGATATCTGGATCACTTACGGGTGTGCCAAACAAATTTGAATGTGGCCTTTTTTTTTTTTGTGGTTTTCTTATCGATATTATGTCACTGAAAGTTATTCAGGTTTCAAGGTAGGGTCGAGCATGAATTGCAATTCAAATGGAAAAGCGATGAGAAAGCCATCAAAAATTAATTTATGTTTGTATGAATTTATGTGCATATTGAGTGTCATGGAAAAGCGAAATGGAAAACACAAACACACACACACACACACACTGATAAGAGCAACGGTATTTGTGATTGGTGATTTGTTTTCCTGTTTGCCATATCTGCTATCGCAGATATAACAATATTATATTCGTGTTGGGGTTAAGACGGATTTTTTGTTGTTGACAATATTTTTGTTAACGCCCCCGTGAATGTGCTAAGCTATCTGCTTGTTGTTACATATTTTTGCTTAACCATAAATCAAAGGGTGTTGCTGCTCTTGTCCTGCTGTCAAGCACTCGGTGGCAACATTACTCTGGCTTGGCGTCACTGGGGGCGACGCGATGCGAATCATTTAACGTGTCCTGCAAAAGGACGAAACTACCACCACCACACATTATGAAATTTTGTTTCTTGCTCTGCTTTCGATTTAGCTGGTTCGTGTCTTTTGCGCAGCCCATTCATCAAACAATGCACAGGACACACTTGACATGGCTATCTGGCTGACCTTGTTGCCACGAAACCCACACACTTCACTGCTGTTTGCCCAATGTCAACCGAGTGGGTCTGTGGGTGTGTGTGCGTGTGTGTGTGTGTGTGTGGGTGCGCGCACTTAATGAAGCCCATCGAATTGGCTTACTTTCCATTGGCAGGTCAATATTATACTAGCAATTATGGAAATTAGGCCAGCAGTCAACTGAGGATGAATATGTGTGGTCAATGATTGGATTAGTGCAGTGTATGTGTTAATTAAGAGGCAAAGCTCTGCTTCTGCTTCTGCTTCTGCTGCTGCTTCACTAATTGACATGCCAACATGCCACAAGACATGAACATAAAAATAATATTGGATTACTCGATATTGTTTAAAGTTTAAATCCATGTGGACATCATGAAACAATGGAGTTCATTAAGTCTGCTCGTGATGCAGCAGGATTCAAATAACAAAGCAACAGCAAGGATACCCATACAATGAGCCTGAATTGATTATAAAGCGTCTAAAACGGGGGGGGGGGGGATTGTGGGCAAGGTCAACTTAAGCCAAGTGCTGCGGCGTAATTCCTGCTTCCCGTTTGCCAACAATGTGGCATGGCAATTGCCAATTCATTTAACGTTCATTTATAACGGTTTTAATTTATGCAAATTGAAGGTTGTTGGCCCTCGCTTTATCGTTGGCAATAGCTTTGGCTCATCCTGTACGCAGGACATCGTCATCGAATTAATATTTCATTACTTTCAAAGCTGTCGCCATTCATTTGGCTCAGGCATTAAACCCATGTCGCAATAATGGCGCCATCTGATTGACAACATGGACATCCTTTGACGACCATTAACTTACAGTTCAGTTCAGCACTTCCGATTACGTTCAATCGAGTGCGTTCATTTAACTGCAACATGCAACAAGTGCAATCAAACAAATCATTTCATTACTCGAGCTTCGTTTAATTGAGCCATCTTCTTCATTGACTTGTTACCAAATAGCTGCAAATGTCTGCCAACTTTTACTCCAATAATTGGGCAACGAACTGATAACAATGGACTCAAAGTTAATTAATCAATTAATTAATCAATTAATTAATTGCATGTTAGACAAAACGAACTGAATTTTCCCGAAAGATACCAATTAAGAAAACTTCTTCAAAGCCAGTTAAATTTGGGAGGCAACCATCAATGCAGCTTTGACGGCAGATGCAGATAGTTTTTGAGTTTTCCAAGTGTATTCCATTGAAATAATCGTATTTACGGGCAACTAGGTGAGTCACTGAACTCTGTGAACAATGCCATAAGCCAGAGCTCAGTACTTACTCCTTGCCGGTATTCATTGAAAATTATGCAAATGGCTGAGGTTGTGGGTCGAAAGTGTTCACGGCCCGGGAATACGAAAGCAGCTCTAAGAGGAGAACCTGTAAACTGTGGGCTTAGTTGGAAACTTGCGTGCAACTCAACAGCATCAAGACTGCCACAGGCATAGCCACAGCCACAGTCACAGCCACAGCCACATCTAGAGCTCATCATTATCATTATATGGCTTTGGCTTTGGCTTTTTAATTTCATCTCATTTCATTATTTTGAAGTGCTCAAGTTCTGGATTGCTGTGTGCTTTTCTAGCTTATTGCTGCTTTTGCCTTTTCTCCTTGCTCCTTGCAGGTGCTTGTGCCTCATTCGTTGGTGGTGGGGGGCGCCACAATAAATATATGAGGAGCAATTTTGTATAGACCGCGGGAGACTGCCGACTGCGAACGCGTAATGAATGAAGTTGCATGCCTCGAGCACAAACTGAAAGCCAAGTGGCCAGCTTAACATAGTTGCGATAAAAGGACACCATCCTGCCACGTGCCCACATTTCAAATCGCATTAGATACAAATTCATTCATTTTCATTAAGCCTGCCAGCCCAGCGGGAGCAATGTTCATAATGTTGTACGAATCCTTAAAACAACCGCAACATGTGCCCCGAATTTGTCTAATTTATTGCATTTGAATGTAGATTTTGGGTATATTTTTTTGGTGCTTCCAATGACCTTTTCAATACATATATATAAAGCAGCGCTAAAAGCACGTACGGGCCTCATCCAATTACGGCGTGAATGTTCCAAATATTCCACAGTTGCACACAGCTAATTTGACCCAGCACATAAAACAAATTTGAAGTAAATCAACTTTGAAAAATTGGATTTTATAAGATAAAATATATTTCGATTTAAACTAAAGTAAAGAAGACTTTCGTTGTCTTATGCCAAGATCCCAACAACTTTGTATATAATTTTTTTTATTTTTTTTATTTCAATCCCAACTTATTCATTTTCATTTAAGAAACTCCAAGAAAAAGTTGCAAGCACCGCCGTTCTGCGGTTGCTTATAGCTATTTGTCTTGCAGCATTTGCATACTTCAGGTAATATTCATCATAAAATCTGTTTATGTACTGGGTCAAAAAAGTTGCTCTTTAAACGCGAAAAAACGGGGGAGAACATTAAAGTTGGGTGTAAGCGACTATGGAATACTCTAATACCAGTCGTATAGCAGCTGGAGACAGCTGGCAAAAACAGCTGGCAAACAGCTGGCAACTTTTTGCAAAAAGGTTTCGACCTTTGCAAAATGCTGCCATTCAATTTATTAGCTCTGCTCTTCATTTATGGCAGGCGAAGGTGGCCAGGACAGTAAATGTTCTTCAATCAATCTTTGCCGGGGCTTTTAACAATCAACCCACCAAAAAAAATGTTGTACTTAGTTGCGAAGGATACCACTAATGTACCCAACAAATTGAGTGAGTCTAGCCACTCACGGAGGTGTTGGCCACCACCACCCACCCACCGCAAATTGCTCTTCCGCAATCAGTTTCAGACAACAAAAAAAAAAAAAAAAAAAAAATGCTGCCTTTTGGCCCTCCAGCAGCGAAACACTTTCGAAATGTGCGCAAATATCAAGAGTTTATTTATAATACCATTGAAAGACTGGCTGTGTATATAGAATGCTGATATTTAAACAGAAGCATGAATAAATTGATTTGTTTACTTTATAATTGTCTAATATTTTGCGTATTTCGGCGCTTCAATAAATTGTTAATTGATACGAAAATTAATTACTGAAACCATTAAGCACATGAAATATTTTATTGCTCTCTCTCTCTCTCTCTCTCTCTCTCTGTCTCTATCATGGCTGCTCACCCATATTCATTGTTTATTAAAATTAATTTGGCTGTCAGTGCCTGACATCGTCAACATATTTCGAATACACACACAATTTTCAAAAATATGCAAAATTCGAATTAACCACGAATGGAAGCACGAGAAATATTTGTATTATGTGGTATTATCGATTTTATATACATATGAGTAAAAAGGGTATGACGAAGTTGGTTTCTTGATTAATCGCTGATATATATAATTGTTCGTCCGATTTTCAGAGGCTGTTAAAGCTAGAACCATACAATTTGTTCGAGTGTAGAAATTTCATTCGACACAAAAGTTGTTAAAGACATCATATCATACCAGCTAACTCTTGATTACAGGGTATCTCCAAGTCGAGCTCTCTTTATTACTTGTTATTTTTGAAGGAATACAACTTTGGGAATCTTGCATTTTGACGAGATAATAAATAACCAAACGGCGGAAGTGGCAAGTGGCAAGTGGTAAGGCATGGGGCAAGTGGCTAGGCATGGGGCAAGTGGCTATTAAAATGACTGTTGCAACTTTTACTGATTTACTTAATTAATTGCTCAAAATACAAATTATTAAAGTTATAATGACATCGCCAGCAGCAATGTGGCGTAATAGAAGCGAACAGGGCTGAAATGCGCAATCAGGTTCAAGTTTGCGAACTTGGCCAACAAATTGAGAAAGTTGCCTTTTGACTTCCATCAGCCGGCATTTGCAGCCTGCTGTGTGTCCCCAGCGCCTGAAAGGGTATCTAAAATCACAAGAAAGTTGCACAAAAGAAGCGTTGGCAAAGAAAGTTGATCCGAAGTCAGTTGACAATCGACTGTTTGTGCATTCTGGGTTAGCTCAAGCAAATTGAATTCGATTCATTCAAAATATCCATTTAAATTGAATTAAATTGACTTGCGAGTAGTTAATAATTAATCTTGCTCGATAATAGGCACATATCGGAAAAAAAGGCCTTTACCTTATGCATGGAGACCCTCATCAATGTCTGGCGATAGGAAAAGAATGTGCAAACTACCGAAAATGCCACTTCAACTAAAAAAAAAAAAAAACTAGCAGTTTAGCTGTCAGCTCGGGGCTGACTGACTACAAATGGGGATCACTGTGAATTTAATTGAATTTCTCGCTTGAATTGAATTTCTCGCACCAAGCAACATTCAAAGCAAATTGCCAGCAGCCAAAATATAATGGGAAAATATAAAATTACTTTGACATCTCTGTCAATGCCAAAATGAACAAAGCAGCCACAGAAAAAAGAGCAGTCAATAACAGTGTTGATTTAATTACACTGCGAAAAACAAGCACCCATACACACACAAATATTACTAGCTGGCAATCGTATTGTATTTCTGGCCAAAACAAAAGATGTGCGAAATATTTGCCACATTTGGACAAATATTTGACTTTGTGCGGCATAATCAAGAGAGTACTTACAGCCCGACCCAAATGGTCCCCAAACGCGCAACAAAATATCACACACAATGTTGGACAGACAGGTGTCCGCCCGACAAGGGACACGAAAACAACAACAACAATAATAGAACGTGGCGAAAAGCTGACCAGCTCAGCAATTGTTAATCGGCAAATGCAATGTTGCCTCTGATAGCTCTGGGATTACCAGATCATTATTGACCGTCGTTGCTTTCTTTGGCAGTCAGACTGTCAGTCAGTCACGAGGGTAGTTCAATCTCATTCCTACATTCCTACATCCTACATTCAAAGTTAAAAACGTGTTTTTGGGTCGGAAGACAAGTTAAAATACTGGCCTAAAAATAGTCATTTGGGTATAGGTCGAAACTTCAAAATGCCATAACTTCGTCAAAACTCAACAGAGATTAAAAAGCGATGGCTTTTTGATCATAGTTTTGCCCCTAAATCAATCCTACATTCAAAGTTGAAAACGTGTTTTTGGGTCGGAAGACAAGTAAAAATTCTGTCTTGAAAATCCGCATATGTGCATAGGTCGAAACTTGAAAATGCCATAACTTCGTCAAAACTCAACTGAGATTAAAAAGCGAGGGCTTTTTGATCATAGTTTTGCCCCTAAATCAGTCCTACATTCAAAGTTAAAAACGTGTTTTTGGGTCGGAAGACAAGTAAAAATACTGGCCTAAAAATAGGCATTTGGGCATAGGTCGAAACTTCAAAATGCCATAACTTCGTCAAAACTCAACTGAGATTAAAAAGCGAGGGCTTTTTGATCATAGTTTTGCCCCTAAATCAATCCTACATTCAAAGTTGAAAACGTGTTTTTGGGTCGGAAGACAAGTAAAAATTCTGTCTTGAAAATCCGCATATGTGCATAGGTCGAAACTTGAAAATGCCATAACTTCGTCAAAACTCAACTGAGATTAAAAAGCGAGGGCTTTTTGATCATAGTTTTGCCCCTAAATCAATCCTACATTCAAAGTTAAAAACGTGTTTTTGGGTCGGAAGACAAGTAAAAATACTGGCCTAAAAATAGGCATTTGGGCATTGGTCGAAACTTCAAAATGCCATAACTTCGTCAAAACTCAACTGAGATTAAAAAGCGAGGGCTTTTTGATCATAGTTTTGCCCCTAAATCAGTCCTACATTCAAAGTTAAAAACGTGTTTTTGGGTCGGAAGACAAGTAAAAATACTGGCCTAAAAATAGGCATTTGGGCATAGGTCGAAACTTCAAAATGCCATAACTTCGTCAAAACTCAACTGAGATTAAAAAGCGAGGGCTTTTTGATCATAGTTTTGCCCCTAAATCAGTCCTACATTCAAAGTTAAAAACGTGTTTTTGGGTCGGAAGACAAGTAAAAATACTGGCCTAAAAATAGGCATTTGGGCATAGGTCGAAACTTGAAAATGCCACAACTTCGTCAAAACTCAACTGAGATTAAAAAGCGAGGGCTTTTTGATCATAGTTTTGCCCCTAAATCAATCCTACATTCAAAGTTAAAAACGTGTTTTTGGGTCGGAAGACAAGTAAAAATTCTAGCCTGAAAATCGATATATGGGCATAGGTCGAAACTTCAAAATGCAATAACTTCGTCAAAACTCAACTGAGATTAAAAAGCGAGGGCTTTTTGATCATAGTTTTGCCCCTAAATCAATCCAACATTTAAAGTTAAAAACGTGATTCTAAATCGGAAGACGAGTAAAAATTATAGCCTGAAAATCGATGTATCGATATTTGGGCATAGGTCGAAACTTCAAAATGCCATAACTTCGTCAAAACTCAACTGAGATTAAAAAGCGAGGGCTTTTTGATCATAGTTTTGCCCCTAAATCAGTCCTACATTCAAAGTTAAAAACGTGTTTTTGGGTCGGAAGACAAGTAAAAATACTGGCCTAAAAATAGGCATTTGGGCATAGGTCGAAACTTCAAAATGCCATAACTTCGTCAAAACTCAACTGAGATTAAAAAGCGAGGGCTTTTTGATCATAGATTTGCCCCTAAATCAATCGTACATTCAAAGTTGAAAACGTGTTTTTGGGTCGGAAGACAAGTAAAAATTCTAGCCTGAAAATCGATGTATCGATATTTGGGCATAGGTCGAAACTTCAAAGTGCAATAACTTCGTCAAAACTCAACTGAGATGAAAAAGCGAGGGCTTTTTGATCATAGTTTTGCCCTAAATCAATCCTACATTCAAAGTTAAAAACGTGTTTTTGGGTCGGAAGACAAGTAAAAATACTGGCCTAAAAATAGGCATTTGGGCATAGGTCGAAACTTCAAAATGCCATAACTTCGTCAAAACTCAACTGAGATTAAAAAGCGAGGGCTTTTTGATCATAGTTTTGCCCCTAAATCAATCGTACATTCAAAGTTGAAAACGTGTTTTTGGGTCGGAAGACAAGTAAAAATTATAGCCTGAAAATCGATGTATCGATATTTGGGCATAGGTCGAAACTTCAAAGTGCAATAACTTCGTCAAAACTCAACTGAGATGAAAAAGCGAGGGCTTTTTGATCATAGTTTTGCCCCTAAATCAATCCTACATTCAAAGATAAAAACGTGTTTTTGGGTCGGAAGACAAGTAAAAATTCTAGCCTGAAAATCGATATATGGGCATAGGTCGAAACTTCAAAATGCCATAACATCGTCAAAACTCAACTGAGATTAAAAAGCGAGGGCTTTTTGATCATAGTTTTGCCCCTAAATCAATCCTACATTCAAAGTTGAAAACGTAATTCTAGGTCGGTAATTAAAATATAATTAAAATATTGATTACATAAATACATAAATGAGATACTCAATTACCTAATAATCGTATACAATTACTTGAGTAATTACTCAATTACTTAAAACTGTGAAGTAAATGCAGATAGCTTGCCAGCAATAAGTAAGTAAGCCGCCCTCAGACAATCACTACCATTCACAATCAGAGGGTTCCATGAATCCTCCTCAGTTCAGCTCAATCCTCAGTTAAGCTCAATCCATAATTACCCTGGGGACTCTGTGGTTCGCTCCATGCTTGGGCTCAAGTGTAAGTCTCTGTCGCGTTCATCTCATAAGCCAAATGTGTTTGCACTCTGGATATGACAGCTTAATAGTGACAAGCGTCTGCAACATGATTAAATTGCCGGAACATGCCTCGGCGCACTACTCACTATGTTCTTTAATGTTGCGCACTCAAACGTGCCCCCGTCGGATGTCCAATCAATTTTACTCATCCACTGCGGCATACACATAGTTCAAAGGCAGCAGAGTGCCACGGCTCTGTGTGGCACGTGTACAGCTGTTGCTGTTGGCACTGTGGCGCGGAATTCAATTGTAAATCGCATTTCAGCGGTTTGCGTCGCCTTTTAAGACTTTTTTTTTATACTTTCCATCCAGCGACTGCCACGCAATTTATCTTCATTCAACCGATGCCGACAAACAGATTGCCGTGTTTAACAGGAGTCAGGACTGGCCAGGACACAGTCGCACCTCATTTAAGCATGGCGAGTGGTGAGTGATTTGGGCCTACTTCCTCCGCGTGCATACATCAAATTGAATTTCCACTGATCCTTAAAGCGAACACATTTAACTTCGACTTCGACTGGGATGTGACTGGGATGGAATGTAATTTTCGCTTCGTTGCCCAAGTAGATGGAAGCCAGCTGGTCAGAAGCCGAAGCTTTTGGCTTATGGTTTCTATGGAAACCAGATATGGCATCCTTTTATGTGGATGTTTGCCTTCTTCTCACGTTCACACACAAACACACACATTTCTTATTTTTGCTGTTGTTGTTGTTGGTCCCTTTTTGGCTTTAAAGTATGCCAAATGGCCATTCGGAATTTTAGCCACGTCGGCATCCAAGCCAAATGAAACGCATACTCGATACAGGGCCGTAAAAATGTTGGGCAAAATGTGTCGGTTTGAATTTGTTAAAACATACGTTCTGACCCACTCTATGAACTCTGTGGCCATATGTGTTAACTGTCTAAGAATGAGTTTGTAAATTTAATGAGCATTGACAGACGAAACGGATGTGGATAGTCGCATTAGAGTCAAACAGATGCCACACGTGACGTATGCGTAATTTGTGGCATTTATATTTTGAAACTTGGCCAACTTGAAGAGCACTTAATCTATGTTAATGGCCAACGCATCGACTGTGGCTTGACTAAGTGGTAAGTGAAATTGTGATTCCAATTTCATTTCTCTCTCTCTCTCTCTCTCTCTGCCTCTTGTCCACTCTGTGGTCAGTCACTTGAAAATTATTTTAAATTCATTTTCTTTGCATTGATTTCATTGAGTTCAAAGCAAATTGTCAGAGCCACTTCAAGTTGAAGCATTTAACTAACACTCAACTGAAGAACGTCTCAAATATATATACCAATCAAATGTGCAACTGTTGTGCTTAATGCTGATAACTGTTACCACTAGTAATACCATCATTAAACCATTTATCGGGCAATTTGCAGACGGCTAGACGATGAATATTAATTTATGCCAGCACTCGGCAATGAAATGCCATAAAAAGTGCAAACACCTAAAAAACAAAAATAAAGAAGATGAAATGGAAAATAAATGACCTTAAATTCAATTTACAGTTAGAATGAACTCGCCGCCACAAACAAAAAAAAAAAAATATGATAAAAAAAATGTATGCCCCAAAAAAATAATGAATTTTCAGCCTTCAAAGAAAGAAACAAAAATATTTATTTTTTGGGGGAATTTTTTTTTTTTTTATTCATTTTTTTTTATTTGTTCGAAGTATTTGTTTTTATTTATTTGGCAGGTTTTTGTTACGCTTGGCAAGTAACGGGAAATCTGTGGGTCTTTACATAAACTCGCGATTCAACAGTAGCGGAAGTGGGCAAGTAGATTGCTACCCATCCCCCCCTCTCCCGCTTCCCGCGCACTTAACACTCTACCCCTCTACTCAATGCAGTGCGAAATAATTTGTTTGGTTATTTATTTAAGAGCAAAAAGCACACTTTGTTGCCACTAAGTGAAACATGGCCATAAACTCAAACCAAACCCACTAAAAGAATAAGATTTTGGCGCATATACCCTTTTGGAAAGGAACAATTGAACTTTAGATTGGGTTAAGATATTTTATTTTTGCAATATTCAATATTCAAACATTTTATTTTTGAATGTTTTAAGCGAATTTTGTGAATATTTTGCAAACATTTCAAATTGTTCATTTTTGTAGCTAAATTAAATAATCTTCTTTAATTTTCAAATATTTGTACTATAATATTTGTATTATCTTTATGAGTGCTTTAAGCAAAGTTTGTTAATCAATTTCAATATATCATTTTCCAAAATTTGTTCAGTTATATTTCCAAATTCCAAATTCTACAATTTGTGTAGCTAAATGTGATTTAAACTTTCTATATATTGCAATATTCTATAGTTATGTCTATTATATATATTATATAGTAAAATATTTCTCAAAGCGTTGCAAACTTATCGTCAGAATTATAATATCCTCAACAAGGGTATACAAACACACGCAACTGAAAGGGGGAAGAACACTTTTCGAGTATGAGTTTAAGATTGTGTGGCTCTTATAGTGAAAGTGAGTGATGTAAAGAAGTACATACACACACACACACACACACACACACACACACACACAGAGAGAGAGAAGAACACACACATTCATAGGAAGACATCTGTTTGTTTGTTGTTGATTATATATTCGTGTTGCAAGCACATCCCAAGAAGACATAAATGGGCGCGAGCAACGGCTCTCTGGCACAAGTTGAAGCTGCGCGCTTTTTAATTAAAATTAATAATGCAAGAATCCACAAGGAATGCCTCCATTAGGACATTCAAATACTGCCGCTGCTGCCCGTGCCTAATGTCTTATGTATCAGTTAGTCGCAATAAGCAGTTAGTCAACTTGGCCAATTATGACACACACACACTGGACCGTGCCACGAAAATGTCGCCCAGCAACTAGCAAAAGTGGCAAAGGTAAATGAGAAGAAGAAGACAAGATGTAGTCCAATTAGACCATTAGACCGGATTCAGATTGCTCCATCATTTACCCTTTATTCTCAAGAGTCATTAATTATGCTGCTTAAATTGGCAAATGCCGATAAGGAGAATTCCAATAAATTCGGCTAATTGAGGCAACTACAACTGATGCATATAAATAAAATAAATATTATATAAATTGAGTTGCTGTTGTCGGGTGTGCTCGACTAGTAGATGCTACGTGTTGAACAAAAGGGAATAAATCTTTAGCCTCGAAGTAGGCCAAAAATAATGCTGACAAAATGTGCAAAAGAATATGCAAAAAAAAAGGCCAACACTCAATAGAAATTTGACAGAGCTGCGGCTTAAATTGGCTAATGATCATTTGATAAGCCTGGCCAAAATCAAATCAAAATCAATCAAAAAAAAACCCCGAATAAATTGGTGTTCTAGCCAACCACTTACCTTTCGCCGTGTGTCTGCCAAACTTGGGTAAGCGTATTACCTGTGAGCCCAAATGCCAAATGAGGGATGGCTGCGACAGCTAATTAGCCAAAACATTCATTACCAATAAATTGGACGCATGCTCTGCATAATAACGGCACATAACTAAGGTGGGCGTAGTGCTGGGAGCTGATTTTGACATATATATATATATACATATATATAGAGACTAACTGGCAGTCAACAGGCCACAGGCAAAGAAATTTAATAAAGATTACGATAATAATGTGACATAATGAAGAGGACCTGCATGTCCTGCAGGCGATGTTTACCTTCCAGGACAACAGCTTAATGATCTGCTCTCCGGTTCCACTCCATCGCCTTATGTTTTGTTCTTTACGAGACTTCAGCACTTTTAATAACAAAACGCACGCATATTAAAAAACATCCAGCTGAGTAGCCCCTACCGCTGGTGGCGCCTCTGACGCCATTGTCTGTCCGGCAACTTATGGAGAACAGCCACAAATTTAAGTCTCAATGACAAATGCTCCAAATAAGTGAGATATCCACTTCAATATGAAGTTTTTCAGATTCGTGCACTAAGAAAAAAAAATTGCACTATTACAAAATCAGCCTAAAACATAAATCGCTTCGAAAAATAGAAAAAAAATACCCCGAAAAAATTATTTAAATTAGAAAATCTTTTTTTCATTTTTAGAAAAATATTTGTTGAAAATTATTTGAGAATTTCTTTTTTTTTCAGAAATATTTATTTAATTAAAATCAAATATTTCTAATAAGAAGAAAGTTAACTAAAGTTATCTCTCTATCTAAAACCCTGGATAGATATAGATTAGAAATATTTTTTCTAAACTTTAAAAAACTCAGCAAAAGCCATGATTTTAAGAAAGACGAAAGAATTTTGCATTTCACAAAAAAAACTTTTTTGGTTAACAAGCCGAGCTACTTGGCTAAACTTATGATAATTATCTATATTTCTACATTTTTTTTCTGAGTGTAGATGCTTTCATTTTTTTCATTTCACTCATTCAGAAAATGTTCGATTCGATTTAGATTTGCTGACTTGGCGTTGATGCCGTCACAACTTTTACTTCATCATCATAAATAAGGCACACACACACACACACCCACACACACATCTCACACCCACACCCACCCACTCACACACTCTTGGCCAAGCATAAGTCTTTCACTAGGTACCAAACTATTTTGGCATAAATTCCCAAGCTCTTTTGTGGCATGCCTTTGAGAAATTTCAATTGCCTTTCATTACTGGCTGGTTTTTGTTGCCACGATTTTTGCTTCTGGCTATAACCCAAATATGACTCTTCATTGGTTTGAGCTGTTTTCAATATGTTGAACAATAATACACATGTTTAATCCAAAATATCAAATGTTTGCCATCATTACGCAAAGCTGTCATAAAACTTGAAATGGTTTCGGGGCGTGTTCTATCATCGTAATCTAATTAAGTACATTTCCACACCACAGAGTGAAAGTGATCTGATGAGCAGAGCCAAAAGCTTGTCACTCACAGTAATGGTTTTTCATTTTCATTTTTATTTTTCATTTTCTTATTTCTTATTTCTTATTTTTTATTTCTTATTTTTTATTTTTTATTTCTTATTTTTTATTTCTTATCTTTTTGTTTGGCTCGCAGTCATTTGAAAAAAATGTTCAAAGGCATCGTTTGAAACAAATTAAGGACACGCAGCAGCTGTTAAGATTTAATCAAACTTGGTTTGAAGGCAGCTTAGCCACAATCGCATTAATTGTTAAGGTCCTTGAAGTAGTGCCAAGATAGCATTGTGGCCTGGCTCTGCCTGTATCCCATTTGGATATAGTATTTTATATAGATATATGCTTATGTGTTCTTAGCTGACCCCATTCGGACTGTCACTGATGCATTTAGTGTGCCCAACCAAAAGCCCATAATTCGCTTGGAGTACTTTTCATAAATCAACGCTTGGATTTAGATATACGTATATATATTGTGGCCAAGTTGAGTGAGGCCAAAACACAATACAAAATGGACAATGGCGTTGGTCTTATTTACCTGCCAGCCCACGCGACGTATGCGCAATATTACTATCATATATATATATATATAAATGTGTGTGTGTGTGTGTGTGTGTGTGTGTGTGTGAGTTTATTATTTAATAAGCCAGGCACCGTTATTGTCATTCTCACCAACTGTTGTTGCTATTTTATTTTTATCTAGCCACGTTGGGTGATTGGAATTTTTTTGGTTTTCTTTTTTCTTTTTCTTTTTTTTTGCTAATGGAGGCAATTTGATTGTTCTTCGTGTTTCATGTCGATTTTGTTGCTCTTCTGCTCTGTTTGTGTTTGTGTTTGTATTGTGCGCAATTTGTATTTGTTTATATTCGCACTAGCAGACGTATATAAACAATATTGTTTACGAACAACGAGGCAATTAAGTATTGACTTTGGCGCTTAATTTATAGCCTTACCCAAGGTCCCAAACATTCAAAGTGGGTGCTTGAATGGAGTTTTATCGTTTATTAATCCGCACATCGAATGCTGCAATTTTAAAGGGTATTCGCATATTCAATTACAGACCGAATGCCATCTTCAATTATAAATGGCAATTAAACACTTCAATTGAAACATATTGTGCAAAATAAAACGAATGGGAAACAATTTCAATTTTGAGTCAATGTGAAATGACATCATGCAAATTGAAATTATTTATCTGTAGAATTCAGATTCGAATCGAATTTTAATTTTATATTACAGTTTCCATATTAATGTGTGGAAATTCACAAATTACAAATTCCATTTATTCCGACGGTAAAATGCAGCATTTGTTTCCCGACTGCACAGAGCACAACAAGTAAGCATTTCTCTAGTCGAGAGTGCTCAACTTGGAGATATCCTGAATCCATTTCTGAAGTATTTTGAATCGCTTCAAAGACAACAGAATTGATTTCAATTTTCATTGAAATTGATGAAATATCTGCACTTGTTCAAAAAGATGTCAAAGTATATTTTATATCTATGACATCCTTCTGCTTGTAAAAATTGTGACTCTTATTGCTATCGAAATTTATATATATTGATATCGTAACAGTGGGAGTTATCGATAAAAATGAAGGAAACTTCGTCTGCGCAGCGAATACAAGAACATTAATACTAAATTTGATGCCAATAACTCTAAAAGCATGTGAGATCCAACAGACACTCAGTCGAACACGGCTAGATCAACTCAGCCGTTAATACTGATCAAGAATATATATATACCTTAAGGGTTCAAAAATTCATTTTCATTGTGTTCCGGGTATAAAAACCGATCAATTTCAGTTTAATAATTTCTTGTCACTTTTTTAAAGTCGGGTTTCAGATAATTCTCAATTCAAATTCTATAAAATATCAATTTGACTTTTTGCATATCAAAAATCTGAAAACTGCAAATTCGATTTGAATTTTATTGTAAATAATTAATTTCAAATTCGTACCTAATTGAGAAACTTTTTCAGATACTCAAAAAAAAAATAAATTTTTTAAATTATTGTTTTTAATGTTTGAGACTCAAAACATTAACCTAAAACTGATCCTTTTCCGAAATCACTGCAAAATGAAAACATTTATAATATCAAAAAATGTTAACAAACCTACAAAAAAAATGTGATAAACTGAGTTAAAAATATTTTCACTTCATTATATGCAAATTCAAAACAGTTTTTGTTAGTTTTCATTATTTTGTTGAGAATACAACACAAAAGTGAAATCATAAATTATAATACTAAGATTCGTTTAAGAGCAACACTTAAATATTTAGCATATGTTTACATTTTGTTCACTTGAAATTCTTTAATCCTTTGTAATAGATAATTTCACTTTTTCCACACAATTTGAAGGTTTTCAATTGATCCGCCTTTAGCTGCAAATGCTCCTTTCGCGCGCGCTGTTATCGGCCGACTGCGAAGCAGTTTTCGAATGCGGCAAGCATTTGGCGCCAAACTTGCGGCTGAAATTTTCCCCACCTTCCAGTGCGAAAGCATTTCGAAACTGGAACGCTGTAGCGCAAAGCCGGCAAAATGGCGCCTGCGTGTTGTCGCACAGACGTAAACAAAAAACAGCTGTGCCACATTCATTGATAGCTCCAATGACTGTGGAATGAATCCGCATTCGAATTTGGAGTACTTCAAAAAAATACAAAAAAAAACAAAACCCATCAGTTCCATGTGCAATCAATCAAAGAGTGGAACATCCCCAAAGTATGCCATACAATTAACTATCCTCTGAATCAGATTGGTTAATGAGTGAGAAGAGCCACGCCTTTTGCATGTCAAAGTGCGCTCGTCCACAGTTGCAAAGACATTAAGACACTTATGAATGTGCCACCGAGTTGAACATGTGACAAGATTTATTTTTGTTATCATAGCAATATTTATGTTAATGTGAGAGTTGAACAAACCTTATTCTGCAGGAATCGAATTTTGTTGAGCACAAAAGTATGTAACAAATAATATTGAACATAAAATAAAATATTAGCAATATTATGAAGATTACCAATTCTTACCGAATTATGAATCAGTGAATTGTGGCTTTAACAATAATTTGCTAATTAATTTAGAATTGATTGAGTGATTCCCAGAAAAATAGTTATATTTAGCGGCAAACCGCAAACAGCGTTAAATACTAAGGGAGCAGAATAAAAAGTGCGCTCTCTTAAATATGCTCTTAACAGCAACTCACTCAAAGAGCTAAGCACGAAACAAAAATCATGCCATAAAAGAAAACGTAAACAAAAAACAAAGCGATTGACTGCAAGAACACATTGAAATTGAATGCAAACACAATTGAAAAAGACTGCCACAAAGAGAGAGAGCAAACGCAAAAGGAAGAGCGAACGCGGGCAAGCAAGAAGAGAGTGAGCTCATTGTTTGTTTTGCGTGCTCAATACGAGTTCTCGCTTACACACAGTCAGAGTAACTGTGTGTGCGTGTGTTTCGTTCGTTCGGCTCGTGCCGTAGTCGACAAAATAAACTGTTAACAGCGCTCATTTGGGCTTAACATTGCCTCTTGTTTGTTGGTGAACGCCGAAGTCGACGCACGCCCCTCGTTTTCGCGCGCTTCGCACACATTTCGTAGAGCATCAGCGAATATATTTCAGTTATATTAATAGAATTCACTCACACACACACACACACATACACACACACAAATGCCATATTGAAAGTGTTCCACACACAGGAAAATTGATAACAAATAAATATATGTGTACACATAAATATATATCAAAATATTCATATATATATATATTAAGTAGTTGAAAAAAAAGAAAAAAGCAAAAAAAAATCAAAAAATCTGCTTGTGCAAATCGGTGAGTTGATTAAAAGCTGAATATTGTGTCTGCGTATACGCAACGTGTTTTTTATGCAAATCCAACAACAATAACAACAACAACAACGAAAAACAAACCAAAAGCAAAAATAAATAAAACGCAATTCAATTGTTTTGTTTGTTTCATTTTATCATACGTCATGCTTTGCGCTTCAATTTGTCTCCGTCGCACGCGCGCCGCGTAACGGTTTAAACGCGGCCTACGACAATAAGCAAAGCAAACAAACAAAAACAATAACACAAGAAGTAACACAAAAAGAAGAAGAAGCAGAAGAGGAGAAAATTCCCACGTGGAATGTGCTTAAAATTAGGCAGAGTTTGATCAACAAAAGGCGCAAAGAGCATATCAAAAGCAACAACGACCAAAACAAAAACAAAAAGAAACGCAATTTTCGAGTATTTTACACGCAACAAACAAGAAAACTTATATGGATATACAAACATACATGTATGCAAACACAACAAACACACTTGGAATATTAATACATTGAAATCGAAATGAAATAAATGAAAATGTTGCCATTGTATGCAAATTTTGGGCAGCCAAAAGTCATTTTGACCAAAACACACGTCATCATAGCCCAATCAAAATAGGACAAACAGACACACCACAACACACAGGCACCCACAGAGTCTAAGAGTGAACAAATAGTTCAAATATATATCTACGTACTATATATATAGATGTGTATGTGTATGTGTATGTGTGCATACACTAATACATATATATATATATAGAGAGAGAGAAACGAAGGAGAAACGGAACCAGGCCACAAGCGAATCGAGTCCCGTTGCGCTGAGCAGCTGAGTAACTTGAGGGAGCTGTGGAGCAAGGATAACAAGAGTGAAGCCCGCATTGTGCATTGCACATCAAGGACACATTTACAGTTAACGCGATTCACACGCTGAGCAAACAAAGGCAGCGCAGTGGGCGTGGCTGCATTTGCTGGACAGCATTTAGAGAATCAACATCAATCAAGTCGGAGTCCGTTCAGTAGCAGCAAAACACAGCACAACTGGGCCCCATGTAGTTGACTCCTCTCATCTGCATAGTGGGTAGCAGGATTAGCCTATCAGGCAGCGAAAACCAAAATACTCATCGGACTCATCCCACCCCAACGCATCCCAGCAGCAGCAGCAGCAGGCAGCAGCCAACAGCTGCAGCATGGCGCGACGCAAGGGCAGCGGACGTGGCAGTAAGTAGAAACTTTTATTGGCCTGGCTAAGCTCTAATTTAGCATTTAAGCCACTGTGCAGTGGACACTCTGTAAACTTTGCTAATTGAACTCGGCCAGATAGTCCTGAATTTTAGACTTTATTATTCAGCAAGTAAACTTAAAAAATACAATAAAAATTTGATTTTTAAAGAACAAAGTTTTTCTTTTTAAGTAAAAGATTATTTCTAAATATCATATACATATTTAAAAAAAAAAAATCCTTTCTCAAATTCAGAAAATAGAAATGAAATTTTCATGAAAAAACATTTCTATTATAGAAAAGTTCGATCTGAATATCAGATTGAATTAATGCTAACTATAAGATGTAAAATATATTGAGTTGAAAAGTGAAACAAGAAAGCACAAACAACTCTGGCTCAACAATGATTAAACACTCTGCAATAGCACGCAATCGGGAAGTAGGCTTTATAATATAATACAATATAATACAATATATATTATATCCTTTATGGGGTCGGAAATGTCTGCTTAAATGCGTTACACACTTCACGACAAAATTATAATACCCTCATCCCATATGATGTGCCTGTTGACATGCGTTAACTTCAAAACTTGATACTTGAGCTCAAGGCCACTTTTGTATACAATGTGTGCATGTGTGTGTGTGTTTGCGTGTGTGTGTGAGTGAGTGTGCGTGCACATACATAGCTAAATAAATAGGAATTCGTTAGGCCACTCACGCTTGACTTGACTTGACCTGACTATAAAATACCCAGCAAATAACTAGCCAGAAATATAATAATGAGAACAAAATATACATATATATAATATTTTCAGTTTTAGATAGATTTAAGTAGGAATTGAACATATAATTGAGTATAAGATTATTCGCTTACGAAAATATTCCTCTTAAAAATCAATCTCAAAAAGTAAATTTGCATATAAAATTCATTACTTTTCACATTGTTCAGTTAAATGAAGCATTCTCATTTACGAGTATTCACTGTACCACTTACAATATTCTGTTTTGCAATGCATACCTCTCTTCTATATTTGCAGTATTTACAGGGTATTTGCAAGGACAATGGCAATAACAAAAGTTCATAAAAAGCAATAAATGGTGGGAGAATGAAAATAGCAACACAAAAAAGAAGAAAAGACACTAGTAAATAGTGAGTGAGCAAGAGCAAGAGAAAGAGAGAGACAGAGACAGAGAGAGAGAGAGAGAGAGTGCGAATCAGCCATTTTCAATTACAGCAAAAACATTAGCTTTTTTTGCCGGTCCGGGGAAGGTGGAGGGCGTGTGGTGCGCTCCTAAAACTCGTACAAGCAATATCTGTAAGTCACAACCTCAATATGCGAAGCACCCCTCACCCCTCTCAGCCGACTTGCTAGGGGCAACAGGAAAAGTTGTACGACAAAGTGAAATATTGTGCGGATTGCAAGCAAGCAAGAAAATGGGGGGAAAAAAAATCAAGAAAGAAAAAAAATAGAACTGTGCAAACTAAAAAAAAAAATAAGCAGCAGGGGGTCGCTTACAGTTGTGTGGGCGTTACCAGAGATGAGAGGCGGGGGTTGGCGGGGAGGTATTCAACGAAGCGCGCACTTGTTACACTGTACAGTGTGCCCTCACACAGTGCGACGAGTAGCTGCAAGATAGATTTGCGGTTTTCTTCTGAAAGGCTAGAGTGAGAAAGACAGACAGAGAGAAGAGAGTTTATGAGCGGGAAGGGGAGGGGGAGGGGTAGAGAGCAAACACAGTTCATGCATAAAACATGCAAGTGACTCTGACGCAGTTCAGCTTCGCTACTTTTTATCATTTATCTTTTTTTGCGCCTGCTGCTGACGTTGCTGACGTTGCTGCTGCTGTCGACAGCGCTGCAAATGTTGGGGATTCCCTTACGTAATCCCCAAGCGCAAAAGGCAAACAAACACACACACACACACACTCTCTCACACGCACACACACATACAAAGAAATACAGCCAATGCTGTTGCAGCTGCGAAGCGCTTTTGAAAAGAGAAACGGCAAACAAAAACAAAAACGAAACCCAAAAAGAAAACAGAAAATATATATATATGTATATATATTTGCATGCATGTATGTATGTATGTATATATATATATGTGTGTGTGTGTGTGTCTGTATGTTTATATATGAAAAGCTGTTTGAGCTCAGAAGACTGGGGACCCATGTAATGTAATGGCCTGAAAATCAGGCTTCGCACAGCGTCATGAACTTTTGGCGCTCACCCACTCACACACACACACTCCCCCACACACACACACCCAGACACACACACACACAGAGGCAAACTTGTTGTCAGATACAAAGATACAAACACAAGCGTTCAACTTTTATGTAGATATACTCAAACGAACGCGCAGCCCACAATGCGCAGATACTTTTGGCGTCACTTGAGGCAACAACAACAACAACAACAATGGTGAGTAGGATAGAGGGGGGGGGGGGAGGGGCAGCAGCTCTGTTAGACAGACAACACTCAAGCTGAATGTTGCTGCTGCTTGTTACTCATACAGTTTGAACTTATTAACAAGAATTGGAATGGCATTTTGCGTCCATTCGAATATGGAATGCCCTAAAACTACAGTTTAGAATTGAATCTAAAGCTAACTGTAGATGACGATTAATTAAAAACATAACTGTAAGTTGAATTACTTTTTAAATACAAATGAATTACTCATTGTCTATCAAAGTTGCAATTGTTTGTGTATTATTATAATAAATAATAAATAATAATTATAATAAGATAATCAAATTTCAATTCATATATAGAATACATATATATATATATATATATATATATATATATATGTATATATTGATAAGCATTCCAAGAGCTTTGACGTATGTGGGGAATACTGAAAATTATATATCATTATTATGATTATCATTGACTGCTGGCAGTGCAACCTAGCAAGTCTATAGCTCTTCCATCAACTCTGATATTTTGCACGATTTTCTTTTTCTATATATATATTTGTATATAACTAATATACTAAATATATATATTTGTAATATATTAGCTTAAATATTATACTTACGACTGATAGCTTAGCTGATATTGCCTTTAATGTGAGCGATTTGCTGCTGCTGCTGCTGTTGCTTGTGGCATGAGGCGGTGGCAGCATTCTTATGCCTCACTGCCCACGCGCCACTCTGCCCCAACTCAGCCAGAGTAACGAGGGACGGATACGAGTTTGTATCTGTCTCTGGCGCTGTATTTGTATCTAGATACTTGGGCAACCAGCTGGCGCAACATGTTCAAAGCAACTGCGACACTTGAGCTGCCTTTGGCTCTGGTTTTGGGTTTGGTTTTGACTTTGCTTATGATTATGTTATAATCTCTGCCTTTTGCTGTTGCTGTTGTTGCTGGCAACTCTGTTGCTGTGCTTTGCTTGTTGTCATTGTTGTTGTCGCATTTGTTTTGGCCAACGTTCTGGGTCACAGACTACGTCAAAATTAAAATAGACTTTGGTCGGAGACTTTGTTGTTGTTGTTGTCTGTTTTGTTGTTGTTGTCTGTTTTGTTGTTGTTGTTGTTGATGTTGCTGCTTACGTTTTTGTTATTCACGTGGCAGTTGTCACTGTTGATATCCCCCCGTGCCATGCCCACTTTGCTGTTGTCATTTAGCATTCCTTCTGTGCCCTTCTGCTTCCTCTCTCTCTCTCCCTCTCTCTCTCTTTCTCTCCTCCACTGCCATTGTTCTTGTCTTTCTCTCTCTTCGCCTTTGCCTTGACTGTTGCCCATTGTGCTGATAATTTATGTTTTGCTCGGCAAACGACCGAAGAAGAGTCTAGCTGCAAAAGGGGGCGGGATCAGGCTAGGTGGTAAAAGGGGACTTTGCTCGACTCTGGGGCGTCTGTCCGCCTCATTCGCAATTCCTTAGTAAAAGCTCTTTGTTTTTATTACAGTTTCTGTTGCTTTTGTTTGTTGTTGTTGTTGCTTGTGTTGCTGTTGCTGTTGCTACCTTTTCTAGCACATTTGCTGGCTCTTTGTTTTGCGTTTCCTTTGGCTCGCATTCCGCTTCAAATAAAAGGGCTTTTAGTTTCGTTCACTTTATACATAGTTTAATCACCACCACCCCCCTCCCCCACCTTTTAGGGTTGGTTTTGGCTGCTTTAACCCATCAAAAGCCAATACCCTTTCGGACCAATAACCATCGACTTTTTATGTTTATTTAAATAATAAAATATATACGAAAAAATATATAAAAATAAGTAACAAAATATAAATATAAAAAATTAAATATATATAAAATAAATATATAAAAATGAAATAAAAAATATATAAATAAATAAAACACTTAAAAAAAATACACCTTTTTAGCTATGTTGAAATTTACCTAATGAATAAATCTTTGACGAGGCAAATAAAATATTTTAATATTTTTTTCTAAATCGACAAGCTTCAAATGCGCTCAAATTCAGACTGACAAGCTAAAAAAAACAAGCCAAGATTTTAAATTCCAATTAGGCATAGAAATATGAAAATGATTTCAGCATTTCAATGCGGTCAATTTGTTGCACAGTGGCTGGTTGTGGGTTAAAGCCTTAGGCGCAACTCTAACTGTGTCTAGGTGTGGTCATTTGAATGGCCTCAAAGGCCAGCCAGCTAATGGAGCACAAGCTGTGCTCAAATTGCTCACTTGTGCGGCTGCCCAGCGAAGGATGATCTAATAGGTCCTGCCTGCCAAGGCAGTCGTATAAGTTTAATGTATTTCAGCCCAAGGATAACCAATTAATCTTCAAACATTGATCGATACAAGTTAGACAACTAATCGATAACTTATAAGCAGCTGCAGATACAGAATCAATCCATTGCCATGGGTAATTCAATAGGCAAGGATCAAGATTGCCGAACTCGTAAAAAGCGCACGAACTCATTAAAAAGCTACTCAGTCCCAAAAATTAAATATATATAAAAGGACACGTTCCGTGGGATGTCCTGGTTATAAGGTGCAGCGCCAACCTCCTGCGCAAATGCCTGCCTTTAAGCAACTGTTTGTTGTGAACAGCAGCAGCCACGCCCAGAAAATTTACAAGCAGGAGCAGCCAGTACTAAAAAGGTCATGAAAGCCCGGCCAAAAACAAAAAATGGGGCGGGGGGTAAAAATAAAACAAGAAAATCAACTACGGCAATAAGCCAAAATAAAACCTCTTACCTGTGCTAAAAGCAAGCTGCAACAAACAAAAATATACAAAAAAAAAATATATATATATATATATATGTGTATATATATGTATAAAAATATATATCAAATAAAAGAAAATGGTAAAAAGAAATTAAGGAAAATGTTGTTGGCAGCAGGCGAAAACGGAAAACAAGGGAGAACAAAAAAAGCACGAGTGTAAAAATACATGTGTAAGTAAAAGTGTGTGTGTGAATTCACACGCACACACACACACACACACACACACACACACACAGAGAGATAGAGGAAGAGGAAGGCAAGTCTGTGAAAGCGCAGGGCTTCCCCAAATGATAAAGTTGTATGTATTTGTGTGTTTGGCTTTGCGGGTGCACATACAAATTTTGTTTGGCAGCAACAAAAACACCCACCAAAGATGATGACGATGATGATGATGATGATGACGTTGCTCGCAGTCAGTCACCGCACAGAGAGAATCCCAAAAGTTGACCACCCACAGCTAAGAGGCAGTAACAAGCACAACTGTTGCCCAACTACCAGATACTCTTCGCATCGAAAGTGACCAAAGAAAAAGCAACTTGAAACTGAATCTGGAATTAAATTTTTTAAATTTTTTGCTCAATTATTTATGCCACTTAACAATTATTTGATGTCTATTCTTGGGCAAACAGAGCCCATTTGTGACTTTGTTGGCCACAAAGTTTAAGCCAAATGTGGCATGGGAAGAGACGGAGAGTGAGAGAGAGAGAGATAGCGAGAGTGAGAGCGAGAGAGAGAGCAAGCAACTGCAGGAAAAGCAGCTAGGAACTCAACTCAGCTCCGGCTGTTGTCCTCTGTGCAAAAGTTGATCAACAGCGGCAACGGCAACGGCAACGACCGTGAAAAGCCATTTGCCTTCGCTTTGTGGGTGTGTGTGTGTGCATGTGTGTGCAAGGATAACCTAATACAATTTTTTTTGTTGCCTAAGGACGTGCCGGAATTTTGCTCCTGTAACTGAGTATCTGAGTATACACATGCCGACAAGTATCTGAAACTGGGCGAATGGCATTTGGAACATTTTGTACGTGTTTTCGCAGCACTTGACGGCTGGCGGCCCAACAGGCCTTGTGGTCTGGGGCTTCTAGATATTTGTAATGCCTTTTTGCACCCCGAGTTTTCCAGCTGCTGCTGCTTGTCTTGAGCACTTGAGCAGCATTATATAAAAAATATTTCAAGCAGCGTTGTTGATTTATAAATAAAAAATTATTCAAAATATTATGCTACAAATTGTATCTACAATTTGGAATTGAATTTGTTTATTTGTTTATGTGCCGGCCCCCGATAACCTTTTCCGCAAATGGTTCAATGCTGAATGCGGTCAACGGCGCCCATCAAAAATTCATTTCGAATTCAACATTTGAAATCGCATTAAGCATAAGCGTTTTCGAATTACGTTGTTCAAATGCGTCTCTATCAAACTGATAACACAGCCTGACTCCCTCTCCTCTCTCTCTCTCTCGTTTTCATATGTTATTTGTATTCATCAATGGAGGCTTTTGTGCTGACGTCTACGATGACATACATAGGTATAGGTTTAAAGTGCAGACTGTTAGTTTGTTTAGTATTTGAAAACCTCTCACAGCTCTCAACTCAAAAAATAATTTTAGTTTTTACTCGGAAATTTGCAATCGGAGACCATAAAGCAATTCTAATATTGGAATAACCACCCAGCAAACTCATTCATATATGCATCAATCCTGGAGATGACACTGAAACTGGCAACACCTGGTGTGGCGGGTAAACGCCAGCTTCAAAATGCTACGCACACAATGCTCACACAGTGGAATATGGCAACCTCAGAGACGCATGGACAGCTTGGCTACTGATTCCGCAAATTGCAAATTGATTGGGTCAAGCATTGTTCGTATATCCTCGTTGAATGTATCCTATATTGTGTCTTGCCTCTTGTCAAAAATTAAAATATATTTTACATAAAATTTCGAAATAAATGTAAATCAAAAAATTAGAAATATTTATCAGATTTCTGGGGTTATTTAACTGGAAAATACTGCAACATTTCTTGCATAAATTTGGGAAAGAAAAAAAACCAATCATTGTAGGTAGTATAGAGTAGGGACTATGCCACATCCACTCGCCACACACTTTGTCGCAAGGAAATGCAACACATCTGAAGGATCTCGAGGATTTCAAGGATTTCATTGTTAATGTGGCAACAAGAACTCGCTCAAAGCAGCTGACCAAATAAACACAATATTCACAAAAACTCAAACTGTAAAAAAGAAAAAGAAACGAAAAAAATGTGACATTTCTGGTATCAATTTCCAAATGAAATGAATTGGCCAGAACAACAAAAGGCGAACAAAAGCCACAACAACAACAACAACAAACACTTGTGCGTGTGGCGTCACTCAATGGTCTTTATTATGTTTATGATATTCATTTCGGTTTTATTTCCTTTTGGCATTTCTTCTCTTTTATTTAGACGCTTTTTTTGTTGTTATTTTTCGCTTTTTTTTTGTTATTTTTCGTTTTGTCTGTTTGGCTTGCCGAGCCGAGCACAGGCAGCTCACGAAAAAACGAAACGAAAACGTGTTGAATCTAAATAATAAAAAATCATATGCATAGCCACTAACGAAAATGGTCTTCTAGACAAGGCAAGGCAAAGCAGACCCAAACCAAACCAAAGCAGAGCAGCGCAGCGCAGAGCAGAGCAGAGCAAAGCAGAGCAGAGCAAAGCAGACCCAAACCAAAGCAGAGCAGCGCAGAGCAGAGCAGAGCTAAGCAGCGCAGAGCAGCGCAGCCCAGAGCAGAGCAGCGCAGAGCAGAGCAGCACACAAAATAACCAAATCCAAATCCAAATACAAATACAAATAAGCCAAAAGATATCACGTCATTCCGGTTTTGGCCAGAGTCTCATCGTTTTGGCCATCACTTCGACTTGTTGCTGACTCCAAAATATGGGGGAAGCTCACAAAAAAAAAAACAACAAAAAAATAAATAAATAAAATGGAAATAAAAGCAAACAAAAAAAGCAAAGCAACAAAAAATTGAAGCATGAACGTAGAACGAGGATTTAAAAGCCAGATTAAACATGACAATCAGTGATAGCTACGAAAAAGTACAGCTAGAAAGATAAGAAAAATAATCTTAATACGCACTTAGAGATATGCACATATATATACATATATATATATATATATATATATATATATATTTCCCTTTTTGACTACGCTACTGTTCACAAATCGCGGCTGACCAGCGACATTTTACTTTGTGCTCAGATTCTTGCGCCAAATGCCTGGTTAACCTGTTTCCACCTCTCTTTCTCTCTCTCTCTTTCTCTTGCTCTCATTTGCTCTCTTTCTCTGCGGCTGTTGATCGCTCTTTCACTCTCTTACTCTCTGCTTCGTTGATTTGTTAAAAATGTTGTCGAATTTAACTCAAGTATTGCCCGCAAGTCTCGCTAACGCAGCCGCACCCACACCCACTGGCAGCAGTCAAATATTGACTCAGAATCATTTTGAATGACAGTCCCGGTTAACACATCCCCCAATCCCCCCCCCCAATCTTCAATCTAGCATTAGCCGTTGTCTCCGGTTCGGTTTTTGTGTCTCTGATTTGCTGGCGATGATGATTCACCTGACATCAAATACGTTTCTAGCTGAGCTCCTAAACGAGTTTTATTCCATATTTTGCCGTTTTTTACTCTACAACTGGTGAGTAAGAGCTCGCACACACACACTCGCACACACACACACACACATGGAATAACCACTTGAAGTTATCGCGCAAATTTCTAAGAATTTTCATTTGGCTGTCTCCGATTAAAAGAAATCAATAAATTATCAGCTATCAGCATATCAATGGAATTCGTTGGCCGTTGCCAGACATTAACAAAGCAAATGGCCATTTCTAGTCTTCCTCACATTTTTTTTACTATATACAATCCAAACGTTCCCCCTCCCTCCCCCCCCTCCTGACCGTAAAATCGTTCAAAATAGCTACAAAAAATTGTCCAATTGGCATTTAATTGAATTTCAAGCTGTGCTATCATTCAGTTCAATCAATCAATTTACGCGTGCGAGTTTCTACACCTGCATATGTATGTGTGTGTGTGTGTGTGTGTGTGTGTGTGTTGAAATGTAATATTCATAGGAAATGGAATTTTTCAGCACACAGATTGTGAACAAGTCGATAAATGAATCAACAATTTTGGGAAATCCAAGTAATCCGTTTCAAAATGACGAAATTCAAAAAATTTTATAAAAATTAGTTGAAAAAGCAAAATAGAAAAATATCTATATATATTTTTCATGGGCTTAAGCAATTTTTCAACATTAACAATCAAAATTAAACATTAAATACCAAAAAAATTCTGTTTATGATTTTCCAATTTGTTTTTTCTGCCAGAAAAAAAAAGTAATGATAAGAAAAATCAGATCATTTTATATTGAATCAATTTTCAATTACTGCAAAACTTTTACACAATTGTAAAGAGGTAGAGACAGCATATCAAAATACTCGAAACTTTTTTCAGATCCATTGCAGGAAATTTTATTTCTTTGGGTGAAAAGTTTTCCAAACTTTACAGTTAGTATTGTGTTTCAAGTTTGTTTGTTCTAATTTTTTCTTTTGGTATCTATACATGTTCATAAGTTCCTTACAAGTAATACAGATACATTTGAGAGTTTTGCTATTATTTTTTTCTGTGTATTTTGGTAGTTATCACGTTTAAGTTGAATTTTGGTAATCTTCAAATCCGAACTTTAAAAAACTCCAAAATTGAAATATGCACTTAATTTAATAAATTAAATTCTTTAGTCTCTCACTTAACTTTGCTTGTAATTTGTCGCCCTAAATGCTTAAGACTGGCCAATGCAGCAACTAACCAAGTTATCCAGAATTTTATTCATAAACCTCTGTTAACAGAACAAATAAAAAGTTAGTTGTGATGGCCCAAACGATACAAAAGTCGCTTGAATTTCTTCTACATGTGCATAATAAAACCAATAAGCCAAATACACTTCTGTTGGCCAACTTCTCAATAGACACCTGTGGGCTCTAAGCCCTGCCTAAGTCCAACATAAGCAAAGGAGATTTGGGCCCATCTTCCTGCACATACATATATACAAATATATATCTATATATGTATGTACTTTTTGTATTGGGCATATTCACAAAATGTATGTGCGTATTTATAACAATTTCGCAGAATGGGCAAAGTGATTTCTGATAAAAAGTTAAGTGGCCCAAAAGCCAAACACAAACAAGAACACGGGGAAAAAAAAAGAGCACGAAAACAGGTTCAACAAAGCAAAGGAGAGCTCAGAGCTAAGAGCATCAGCGTCAGCTGGGGGCACAAGGGTAACATAAATATGAATATATGTTGCAGGCACTTCATGTTGCCTCCTCACACATACACACACACATGTACACACGGGCACAGATACAGGTAGTCACTTGGGCTGCGTTTGGGCTTAGAGTCTGAGACGGTTTTGGTGCTAGAGACAACACTCGACTCGAATAAAAGCGCCAAACAATGCTGAGCACAGCGTACAGGTTGCAGCTCGCTGCAGTAAAGGATTCAGTTTTGGCCTAAAGAGGCAGCCATTAACCTGGCCAACTGATGCGCAGTCGACTCCGTGTCTGCTCTTTACGGACATTACAAAATCCTTGTTGTTTTTTTGGCCAAATCAATACCTGATTTAACTGAGTTAACTGATTTAATCTAGTTAGCCAATAGACTCATAAATATGCTTACTTATCTCGATGAATAACAAATGTTAATTGTAAATGCTTAACAGAATCCACGACTGTTAACAGTAAACGTAGCCACAGAGTAACACTCTGTTAAACCTATGTTAATTGGCGAAGCTGTTAGCTTTGTAACAGCTGTTAATCATCACTATAAATAACCGTAACTTATTTGATTTATCCGCTTCAAAATCAATAAAAGTGATCGGCTGACTAACTTAAATGATACATGCTAATAGTGTATATATAATTGTGATGTGTGTTGGAAAAGGCTTTCTTATTTTACGAAAGCCACTTCAAATGGAGCTTCAATGTTAATGGAATGGTCTCGATTTTCTCATTATGGACTTTATCGAAATTCGAATGTTGCCTTACGTATAGTGAGACTTTCAACAAAAAAAGACGCTTGGAAAACGTTGATATTTATTTGTGCAAATCTTGGCAGTTTTTTTTCGAATATATTTCAGTAAACAAAAAAATTTTCCTTACAGGAACTCATCTCTGATATATAATATCAGTGTGTAATGGATTACGGCTGTATAATAGATATGTTCAAACAAGTCAGTCTCTTAATCAATAAAAGCCTAATAGAAAGCCAGAATCAGCAGTGGCAACCACGTTCTGTTAAGTTGGTAAGCGTTGTTAGTCATCACAAGTAAATGCTTGAAATCGCACGCTTTATGAATAGGTATCCATCAGATACTTACCGACATCAATACTCGAGCTAAGAAAATCGGGAAAGAAAAAACGTTTTCCTTTAAAGGGGCAACACTCGAGCAACTTTCACAGCTTATCCCGGCCTTCCTTTGGTTTGTGGGCCATAGTTTGAGGGAAGTCACGTTGCGAATGGGGCACGTAACATGTTGTAGCGCACAACGCACGTCTTAGTCTGAGGCGCCACTGACTGCAAAGAAATAACCTCCGGTTATAGAACGTTTGTCATGAGCGCATCCACAAGATACACAGATACAAAGACACGCTTGCCCCAAACTTGCCAAACGAAAGACAAAAGCAAAGCCAAAGCACAAGTGCTATGCGTATCTGTAAGATACAAGATACAAGACACAAGACACCAGACACTGCGCAGCGACGTTGATAGAGGATTGTCGTCGTCGTCGTCGGACGGCAATGGGACAACCGACGGACGAACGACTCTTATTTTGCGCCTTTTGCTGAGAACGCAAAAGTTGGCAGCAGCTGTTGCCACAGGATGGAGCAACAGATACGTTTTTGCCCATTTTGAGAGCCGCAACATTCGCGAATATTTTCAGCCAACTTCGATGCGTGTGTGTGTGTGTGTGTGTGTTGGTGTGTTGGTGTGTTGGTGTGTGTATCTCAAAGGAAGCGAACGCAAAAAAGCAACTCATAAAATATAAATGAAATAAAATTGTCTGTCCCATTCGCTGCTCGCACAGATACAAAGATGCACAGCCACAGATACAGATACAGATACAACATTGTTGTGTAAGGCCAAAAAACAAACGAAGAAGAAGAAGAAGCAGACGCTTGATGACGAAGGAGTCTGTTTAAGCTCTTTACTTAGGTTTTCTTTGCTGCTGCATACCCTGCAGGCATTCAAAATTGGTTTAAGAAACATGTTATCGATAACTATCGATAGGTATTTCATTTATAATAAACAGATATGTGTGCGTGTATGTACTATATGTTATCTTAGTTTTGATCACAGGGAAACTCCCAGTCGAGCATTCTCTCTCCCTCTCTTTTACACTCTTACTTATTCCCTTTTGGTTATGGTTTAATTTATGTTAACGCAGATCGAAATATGAATCTTTTAGCCATAACATATCGCGCTATTAATTTCATTGTAAAATGGCCACTGGGCCAGGTGGAAAGCAACGTTGGCCAAAATGCCGATGTGGGCTTTTGATAAGCGCTAAGCGAAAATGTAAGAAATAACAATGGAAAGCAAAAAATTGTTTACTTATGCATTTACACAGAATACTTTTGATTGGCAACAAAAATGCTCGAACTTGAACTGTTTTTTGCCAGCAAATTTGCCAGCTAATATATGTATTTGTTTGTACAGCTACAAAATTGTAAAAACAAAATAAAAATAGGCGTGAAATCTTATCAAAGCGTAGCAAACTGCGAACCGTCGAAATACAGGGCAAGTAGTCGAGGCAAATGCACACCAATTAACAGCACAACAACAACAGCAGCAGCAGCAATAGCAACATGAGGAAGAAGAAGAAGCAACGATAGCAATATAAAGCAAGTCAGTGCTAATGACAATCGCCCAACGAAACGCAAAGCAACTTCGACAACAACAACAGCAACACGAAGTGCGCGTAGTAATAAAGCTTGAAAGCTGAAAAGCAAACAAACACACGGCCACAGACGCGAAAAGAGCCGCCGCATTCACAGCTCAAGTGAGAGATAGCAAAGAGCAGAGCAGAGCACATCACAGCAGTGCCGAACAGAGCAGAGCCGAGAGAGAGCGACACACTCAACAGGGAATTCCCTCTGTTGGTGTCTCTGCTGCTGCTGCTGCTTGCGATTGAACGAACGTCAGACCAAATTGAAAGCCAAATTAAGAGCAAGCGCAAGAGCGAGAGAGAAAGAGTGTGCTGAGAGTGCTTTAAGTAATAAAAAGAGTGAGCGCGTGCAAAGTATATAATTCAAAGGAAATTAATCATAAAAGTGAATAACTTTTCATAATTACTTTTTTGCGTTGTCAGCCGTTTTGGCATTTTTACAATTTTACTCATTGCGCCCGTTGCTGTAGTATGAACAACGAAGAAGAAGAAGAAGAGACACAAATACAAGATAGTTGCAGATGTGTGTGTGTGTGTGCCTTTGTTCAGTCACTGCTGTTTTAACCTTCATGTGTGTGCGAGAGCTTATCTCAGTCACGTTAACTGTGTTTGCTCATCATCATGCATAAGTTGTCGGTACAAACGTAATCGCATGGGTTAATCATAAATCTATTTGAATAGTAGTTTAGTAGTCGTCGTGTTCGCATTCAGGGTAGACCCCAATTAATCTTATTTTTTTTATTATTCATTTGTTTATTAATCATTTTTAATATTGTATATAAATTTACACCTTCCTCTGCAAACAATAGTTTTATCAGTACTACTTTGTGTTTTATGATAACCCGATTTTAAGCAGAACTATCTATTGTGGTTTTATCAGCTGTGAATTGGTTTATTTTTTTTTCCTGATTAGATACTCTGCTGCCATGCTGCAAATTGTAAGTATACATTTTTATTAGTTTGTCAAAAAAGTGTTTTGTCATGGGAAAAAGATAATTTTCTGAGAAAACCCGTATTTATACAATCAAATGCAATAAAATCAATTCTGTATTTCTGCTGAATTTTACAATTTGCAATCTGGCAATAGATTAACTAATTTGTGGCTTCATTGTGCTCTTTAAATATAAATGATGAAGCGTGAATTACCCACCTGCTTCCTCCTCCCCTCCTGCTTCCACTCGTTCTTCGTGTTCCACATTTGCAGTTTAATTGTTTGGTTTTTTTACGAGTCGCGGCGAGTCCCCCACGCACTTTGCCACACATTCCGCGCATATTTAGCGGAGTCTCACGTGGGACTTGGCTCCAATTTGCAACTGCAATTCCAATTCCGATTCTGCTCGTTGCAGCAGCAGCAGCAGCTGTAAATGGGCCCAGCCCCGACTCGTTCCGCCCCTTTGCACACATATTTGTACACACACAGACACACACACAAACAAATACATATGCATTGATGCCTTTTTATTTGATTTAATTAAATGTGCAAGCAGCTGCAAAAATTGGCAGCCGTTGAAGAGAAAAAAATTTAGCTCATAGACCAATAAGAATTTTGTATTTATTACTCTTTTATTTTTATTTGTACTATTTTTTTGTATTTTATTTTGATTGCGTTTGTTTTGTTTGGCATTATTACAAATTCCAAGCGATAGAGCAAAGAATATTGCTTTTAATATTTAGTAAATACACTCACACACACATACATAAAGAATTAAAATATAAATATAACAACAATAACAATAACATGAACAACAACAACAACATGAACAAAAACAACAACAACAAGAGAGTAGCAGCAGCAGCCGCAATAAAGTCGAGCACTTTAATTACGCAATCAACAGGCGCATATGCAAAAATGTGGTGGTTTCTGTTGTTGTTGTTGTTTTTTTTTTATTTTTATTGCTGCCGTTGAACATTTCATTTCATTTGGTTTCTGTGCTGCTTCGCATATTTCATTTGCTGCGGCTGCTTTGCGCTTGTCTACGTCACAGACAAACACGACGATTTAATTGAGAGCGGCACTTCATGAGTGCGACAGAGAGAGATAGAGAGAGAGAGAACGTAAAAATGTATTGCTAAAGAAATTGCAGCGACGACGGCGACTGCGACTGCAGCATTGTTTTTTTTTCCTTCTTCCTCTTGCACTTCTTTCTGACAAGATTTTTGGAAATGTTTTTTGGTGTTTTAATTGACATTGCGACGTTCGAGTGGATGTACTTCACTTAACTCCCCCACCACACACTCGGTCAGTTGGCTAAATAGCTGTTAAAACGATTAACAGTGTTCACCTTCAAGGGAATGGATACAGCCGGCAGCTGTCAATGAGTCATTGGTAGTCAGTCAGTAACAGTAACTGCAATGTGTCAATGTTAATTTGTAACTATGTATGTATATATACATAGGTATGTAAGTAGACAATTCTGACATGCAATTCGCATTAACAGTTTGGTGAATAACAGAGCTATTAAATAAATTACGTATGTATATCGTATGTGTTTACGTTTTATCTATGACTACCTACAGCTCTCCAAGGCATTGAGTCATGAATGAGGCATTCACATATTTGTTATTTGTTTAATAAATCTACATTTATACAACCGAAAAAAACAGAACTACGAAACTGCGTCCTTCTCAACTGACAAGCGAAGCACGAGAAGCAGCAGGGAAAAGAGCAGCAAAAAAGCTGCATGCAAATTAAAACAGCGGCCAGGCACTCAGCATTTATGGCAGGCGACTGCAGGCAGCTGTGCTCAGCAGGAATCAGGCGAACAACAGAGATAGACGGACAGAGAGAGAGAGAGAGAGGGGGAAACAGAAAAGAGCAGAAACGGTGAAGAGTTGTTAACGCAGGTAGCATAAAACGTGGCCGCGATTTGCGCACGCATCAAATAAAAAGATGTACAGGCAGAAGAAAGAGCAAAAGACAAAGACGAAGTAGAAGAAGACGAAAAGGAAGGAGCCAATCGCTTAAGCTCTCTCTCTCGCTCGCTGCTCAAGAAGCGGCTGTCGTTGTGTCTGCTGCGGCTGCTTTACCACCTGCCGCACTTGTTTACGACCGCCGACTTGTTGGCGTCGAACGAAAGCGGAAACATGCGCATCAAGACACACACACACACACACAAACACACACAAAATGAGCTTACAAAAAAGTAAGCATAGCGACCAACAACAAGTCTGAAATTGGCAATTGGCCGTCGTCATCATCAACTCATGCGCTTTGCTTTGGGTCTTCATTTCTTTTGCTTCACCTTAAAACTTGTTAAGCCAACCAGTTTAGCTTTTTCAGCTGCATGCTTGCTTGTGTGCGTGCGTGTGTGTGTGTGTGTGTGTGGGTCTGTTTGTGTGTGTGCTGGGGAAGCCGCTTATTGTTATGTGCTTTTTTTTTTTTGTTCTGCTTCGTCTTCATCAACAGCTTCGGCCTTTGCTAATTGTTGCCGCAAATGTTAATAAATACAATTAGCGAGTGTTTGTGTGTGTGTGTGTGCGGCATGACCTCAGCTGAGTAAGCAACTCATGACGTCACATACATTTGAGCTGATTGCGTAACCTCAAAGATGAATCGAAAGCTTTACTCAGTTCAATTTCATTTAAGGTATATTTTGAAATTGCGCAAAACTAGCTTCACACAAAAGAACAAAAAACAAGCAGAAATTGTTGCATACTTCGCGGCGTTGGCAGCAATCTTTTTTAAAGTTGCTGCTTATCAGCGACAGCGTTCAAAGTGCAGCTCAGCTGGTTGCGATTAAAGTACGAGTTCGAATGCGAGTCCGAGTATATATATATATAGAACTCATGAGTACATTTTACAACATAGCAAGACAATAATTTCAGCTTGTGTTGCGCTGATAACGTTTAATCGTAATTCATTTTGTAATTTCTACTTCATACAGCGACAGCAACATTTACTTATCAATAAAATTGTGCAAATGGCAACTAAATTGCGCAGGCCACAAAAGGCCACAAACGAGCTGAGGCAGAAGAGCCCCTAAGCATAAGCTACGGAATGCGACCAAATTTATGCAAAACATTCAAAAGTGCGTCATTCCAAAAAAAAATATAGAAAAAAAATATATATACACATTAAAAAAAATGATAGAAAAAAGCTGCTCAAGTCTCGTCAAGTTGTTTTGATTATTATTTGTGATTTTTGTTTTCATTTCGACGTTTTGCTTTTCTTTTTCTTTTGCTTTTTCTTTTTCTTTTGCTTTGGCGAATGGGAATTTCGCCACATTTTGCGAGCGCTGCGAATTTATTTATAGAACATTTAGGATTGTCTATGCGTTTCTTCGATTCACGTAGACAAAAACTGAATCTTTATATATATATATATATATATATATATGCACACACACACAGCTACTTATGGAGTTGAGTGTATGGGCAGACAAACGTTTATAATTAGCAAATATTTCACAAAGACACACGAAAAATTAATTTATACGAATATATATTCATATCGGATATATATGTAAATATATATATATGTGTGTGTGGCACTATTAGAGCAGGATTTCTCACAAATGTTGAGCTTTGATGTCCTCGATGTGGCAACAGTTTTGTCAGTGAATTATCTAAGTTGTTGAATGTGCTGTGCTTGTAGGTGTGTGTGTGTGTGTGTGACAGACCATGCACACACACACACACACACTTGACGTCACTGAGAGTGAAATGTCAGTGTCAATGCGTGGGGGCCTCGACATTTGGTATAAATAAAAGATTAAATAGATTTAATTTTCGTCTTTATTTGTCTGTTTGAATTGAACACAATACGCAAATAAATGAATACATTTTCAAATACACAAAAGCAATTATATTTCAGATGCTGTGGCATTTTCTAAGAATTTTCTAATATCTCTGGCTGGCTATTCATTTGACAAATCAAACATTTACTGAATAATAAATAAATCAAAGCGAATGTTTTATATTAAATACAATTTGTTTGCTTCTCTCGTTTTAGAATCAACTGTGAATTCGCGTAAAAATGCTTTGGAAACGTCACGCGAAAAACTTAAGGGTAAGTTGGAAAATTTCAATGTTTTTCTTTATTTTTTAAATGTATATATTTGTTTTGTGGAATGTGATTTTGATTTTGATTGATTTATGTCAATTTAAAAATAGTTTAAAGTGTCTTACTGATATGGAATATGCTCACATATATATTATATATATATATATATAATTTGTACATTGAAATATTCTGTTTAAATCTGATTTTGCTTAACACAATTGCTGTTCGAATTATTAGTATGATTTGTTGCCAACTGTGGGCCAATTTAAATTTCATTGCCCCCTTCCCGAGCACACACACAAACATACATTTATATACATATATATATATATATATATATATGTGTGTATGTATGTGTGTGTGTACCGTATCATATCACACGTCAGTGCCTATCAGGGAGGTTGATAATGAAAGTGAAATGGCAAAAGACCAGCTGGCAAATAAAAATAACCGTTAATCGTATAAAAAGAGCCTGTAAATACACACATATATATATATATATATATATATGTATATATATATATATATACAGACATATAGAAGTCATGCTTAAGCCATAATCTCTTGTTGATACGCACATAAACATATTAAATTCTGCAGAAGTGTGTGTAATTGTGTGTGTGTGAGTGTGTGCTTTTTTTCTACGCAATACATATTGTTATTATTTGTTGTGCGTGTGTGTGTGCGTGTGTGTGCGTGTATACTTCTATCATGAATCACGCCATTCGTTTTTTATCAACTCAGGCGACTTCTATTTTATGCTCACTCTCACACACGCACACACACACACACACAAACGCGCATGTTTATCAATATTGCCGAGCATTGACATATACACATGTATATATATAAATACATATATATATATATATATATATATATATATATATAGAGAGAGTATAAATGGGTCTATGCGTAATTGCCTGGTGGTTGTCAGCTCTATAATGACTGTATTAAACGGCTTTACCCATGAAAAAAAAAACCTGGCACAGCGGAAGACGACTAGAAGAAGAAGAAGAAGAAGGTGGTGGAGGGGAGCTTAAGCGCAGGGGGGTGGCAGGGGGAACGCTTGTCAAACAGAATTTCGTTTGTGGAGGCGTCTATTTCGTTGTCACTGATAGCTAGATAACAGCAAACAAGGGCCAGAAAGGCAGACAGACAGACAGACAAAGCGACAGACGACACTATGAAGGTCAACTCTCTTCCACACAGTTAAAAAGCTATGGAAGAGTGTGCCGCAGTCGGTTTT
Source organism: Drosophila nr. fundita (assembly GCA_035044245.1). Taxonomy (NCBI): domain Eukaryota; kingdom Metazoa; phylum Arthropoda; class Insecta; order Diptera; family Drosophilidae; genus Drosophila; species Drosophila nr. fundita. Next base: position 12,789,816 of record JAWNMG010000673.1, read on the forward strand.
AATATGAAACATTCATTAATTGCAAATATCTTTGATTAAGTTGGCTTAAGCAGGGGAAAAAACTCAAAGGGAAACCCCCCAAAAAACCACCCAAACAATAATCAGATTATATTTAAACATTATCGAAATTGGTCAAATTAAAATTGACATTGATATAGCCATAATGCAAAGTGTTGCCATAAACCAATTAATTATCAATTAACTTTGGCTTAATTAGGTCTTGCATATGTATTTGTGGTAAATAATCGTTGTTTTACATAAAAGAATTAAATTAAAATAATTTTTGACCTTTTTTTTTTGGATAATTTAAGCATGTTTTTCATCGATTGAAAGAACACTTGAAAAACATGTTTCAATTATGAAAAGAAATCGAAAATGAAGCCCAAAATAATTGTTGCGAAAGTTATATGAAATATTTGCAATATCATGTACAAATACCTGAACTAAATGTAAATCGTACAAATAAAGTCACTATATAGTAAGAAAGGAAAAATAACTTTGCGGAAAGTAATCCAAAGATAATTCAGTTAAAGTTAATTGTAAGAAGAGTTTAGATATATATATATATATATCTACACAAAATGATTATTGATTTGCATCTGTATGTGCCAGCGATTCCGAGAACACTTCAAATCTAATTAGGACACAGCGATGCGGAAGGTGCAAGGATATTCAACCTTAAGCGCCGCTGGACATTTCCACAGAAGCAATTGACGAGGACTTCGGGAACTACCTGCCGACAAGAGGGGGATCTGTTGCCAGGTCGCAGCTCAGATTCGTTTGTTTGCAGTCAAGTGGTTCTCTTTATCTCACTCTCTCTCTCTCTCTAACAATCCTCAAATGTCAAGTAGAAATCTTCGGGGCAGGCAACATGGCTGGCGCTATCCTAGCCGTGAGCGTTTCTATTGATGATTTTATGGGTTTTGCCCGCGAGAAAAAGATGTGATTTTAATGATGCCATCGAGTCTGTCGTTGGTTGCATCGCTGTTGCATCGGGATTTGCAGTAGTTGCAGGTAAAAGCTGTGCAAATCCATTGACGCAAGTCATTAAGCTGTCTCGCTGCAGTCTGGGGCAGTAGCTGGTAGCACGCAGCAACAGCTGCCACAACGCCAATATGCGCAGCTATTTAGAATGAGCCGATGCCAATATACATATTTACATGCATACTTACACATATCCAGTTGAGATACAGCCACAAATACACTCTGAAAAAAACACACTAAAAGCGAACAATTTTGCAAAATAACATTTTAATTTCCAAGTTGCTTTTCACTCGGAAAAAAAATGGTTTTTCTTTTCTGGATTCCAGAATACATTTTTATAGAATTAAAAAAAAAATTAAGTCTAATTTCTAAGGTTTTTTTTTAATGTGTACATCGAGTTCTTAAGTTAAATTCCACTTAAATTTAATTTTAAATAATACGCATTAAAAAAATGTAATTAAAAATAAAATCTAAGAATTTAGTGCGATTTGAACTGTCAAATCTTAACTCAAAAGTATTTTTAAGAATTTTTTGTAAAAATAGAATTTTTGCATTTCTACTTTTTAATAATAGAAAATATTTATTTATTTATTTAAAAATAGCATTTGCCAATTTTAAGTTTTCATTGCGATTTTCATTTTTTTGCTGAGTGTACAGATACAAGATACACACACACACACACACACACACGACACAATCAGCGGCAGCTGAACATTCACAGCATATTTTCATTGGCGTCGCAAGTCTGCGATCGTCGTCGCATTTACTGTTCGACTGCTTAATATAAAACCAAATTCATAGACGCCACAACAGAATAAGTGGCAAGCGGAATGTTTGTGTATGTACGTGTGTGTATGTGCGTGTGTATATGTACGTGTGTGTATATAAAAGTATCTCGCAGCTACAGCTACGCACAAAGCTCTTTCGCAGTCGCCCAACTGGCGATTCCCAATCAGCAGCAACAGCAGCAGCCAAGGCGAGTACACATCAACACACACACACACACACACACACACACACACACACACTACACACACACTTACACAACTTAATACTTGTTGTATTTAGAGAGCAAGAAGAACAAAATGACACACAATGAACTCATACGATGTGCTGATACCTCGACAACAATCAAGCAGAGACACACAACCAGAGAATTATAATCGAAATACAAACACACACATACTCACACTCACACTCACACACACATTCTCACACTCACACACACACACATGGGGAGGCCAGCACATGGTAAATGTTGGGCGCACTTTGAGTTAGATTCTCATGTTTTGCGCGCCTCACATCGAATCACAGCCCAGTGGAACTTTCGGCTAATAATGCCAATATTTGTGCAAAGCAAATAACTGGGCAATCATAACTGTTAATCTTAGTCACGCCAAAGATTAGACACTCGTTAAACTGTAGAGCTTCTCATACAAGAACTGATCTTCCGATCAGCCATAAGATATAGTAATCATATTGCGGTGTTTTTTTGGTTTGATTAGAATAATTACTAAACAAGAAAGTTTTTCATCCAACGACCTATTGTTGCTATGAAGGCTATATGATATAGTAGTCTGCTATCAGAATTTGTTTCTATATATTTAGAGCATGTTAAAATTAAACATTAAATGGAAAATACTCATTTCTGGCTTTTTTTATAAGGCATTTTGGAAAAAGAAAAAAGGAAAGAAAAATTAACAACTAAAGAAATGAAAAATGAATAAAGAAATGAAAATTGTGTGCGAATTAAATTTGCTAAAAGTAACTTCCTGTTCCTGTTCCTCTTCATGTTGAATGTTGCGCATGCAATGTAAAAGTAATGTGGCTTTTTTCAGTACATTCTTCACGCAGTCAAGCCACAACTGGGCCGCTTTGTCAGTCAGTCTGTCGGGTCTGTCGTGTCTGTCGGTTGCCTGTCTGCTTATCAGCCTGTCTGTATGATCGCAAAATGTTGCTATTGGCAGTCAAGCACAGCCAGCAGAGCCAGCCAGCAGAGCCAGCCAGCTGCCAATGTTCAATCCGCATGACTGTGGATACATTTCACGTATCTGCAATATACAATACACAATTTACAATACACCAAATAGCAAACTCAAACACAAATATGCAAATGCTCATGACGTGCGCGCACTTAATGATTTGCCGTTGCTGCTGTTGTTGTTGTTGTTGTTGCTATTGTTACCAGTCTGTTATGGTCTGGCAACTATCGCCATTCATAGATGAGAAACACACACACACACACACACAATCGTAGTTGTTTTCTGAGTTGTGCAAATTTTAACACTGTTAGCAGAAATTGACACTGTTAACCCAATGTAACTAATGCTAAAACAGACAATAATTATTAATACATTTCTGTTAATCTTTAACATGCTTTTCCTTTTCTATGTTTTTGTTGTTCTATTATGATTATTTTTGTTGTAGCTGTCCTAATATGGGTAAACACATGGTAAACGTTGCGTGTCAACAAATGAGCAATCAACATTTTAAGTGGACTGCTCGAAACGACCCCAGACTTTGACTTTATCTCCCTCTCTCCCTCACTCTCTGTGTGTTGTCTGTCGCACTTTGGTCACATTTTTGTCTAATGTCGAATGTTGACTAAGGTCCAAATTGATTTAGTGCTGACGCATAGCCTGACTTTTGTTGGCCTTCAGCAATGTTTCGGCTGACACATGGCAGAAGCCCCACAACCTATGAGTCTCACGTAATTGAATATATACATATATTTTTGTCAGTCCTTACTGTCTAACTGTGCTGACGCCCTAAACTATGCAACGCCCAATTACTTATAAGCTGTTTTGACTATTTTTGTTGTTGTCATATTTCAGTTTGATTAGGCGTAACGCACACTCAACACTCAGCTTGCCCTGTCCGAGCTTTTTTCGTTTTTCTTTATTTGATGGCCACTCAAAATTTTCAGCTCAATACTTAAAGCTCAACAGGTCAACAGATGTTAGCACTCTATATATGTGTGTGTGTGTGTGTGTGTGTGTGTGTGTGTGTGTGTGTGTTCACTGTTAAGTGGCTGCCCTCCATTTCGCTCTCACGCACACTCAAGCACACACACTCACTCCCAATTCTCTCTCTCTCTCTCCACTTTTCGCCACATTCAATTAGTTTTGATTGTCGCTTCGGTTTCGTCCATTTCACGACGCTGTTGCTGCTCAATTAAAGAAGTTAACCTTATTGATTACGTTTAATATATCGACACAAGCGACGGCAAACTCCAGCCAAAAACATTCAAGCAGCCTAGCAGCAGCCAGACAAGCCGCGAGTTCAAACCTGTTCCATCAACAAGAGTCGTCGAGTGCAACAGCAACAACGACAACAATAACAAAAACAACATTCAAATCGTGGGCAGTTGTTGTTTGTAGTGGTGCGGGGCGTGTGGAGTGTTTCATGTGCACGAGCGGTAATAATAACAAAGTTGGAGCCGACAACGTCGCCAGCATTGCTGAACTGTCCAGACATGATCACGTCGCCAACATTGTTGTTGTTGTTGTTGTTGCTGATGTTGTTTTTATGCCTGTTGGCTCCACTGATTGTTTGTGCTTTGCTTGTCCGTCTGCGTTGGAGCCGCCACTTTGGCGGCACTGTTCGATCGTAGCTTCTGGTTGCAATGAATGTCTCTCATCTTTCGTCTACTCTCCTCTCCTCGCTTCGCGTTCTCTTCGTGCTCTCTTTCTCGCTCTCTCTCCCGTTTTGCCAGTTAACTTACTCTCTCTCGCTCTCTGTTGCGCTTAATGGTTTCATTTGGCAACTATGTGTGTGTGTGTGTGTTTGTTTGTGTATATCGATTACCCAATGCGTGAATGAATAAGACGTCGTCAAGCAACGGCTGCAGTTTTGGGGCCACTTGTGTCTATTGCAAAGGCTACCTCTCCCTCTCCCACTCCCGCACACATGTGTTAATTGTTCTCTGTGTGTGTGTGTGTGTGTGTTTGTGTCTGTGTTTATTTTTAAGTCAATCGCGTCGAACGACGTTTTATTGCATGTAATCAATCGTCGCGTGCACGCAAGAAGTGGAGGAGAAGGAGAAAGAGTAAAAAGCCTGTTCAACTCTATTCAATTGCTCACATTACACATGTACACACACACACACACACACTTACATATGCATAGATGTACAGTTACTAATGCACAAGCTGAACGATGCTCGTCATGGTTTTAGTGTGTTTATTGATTAGATTGTTTACATTTTTTGTGATATCATCAACGGCGTGTTGCTGCTGCTGCTGTCGACTCTTATCGTGCGTCAACTGTCTAAATATGTGCATACATATATACACAGACACACACACACACGCACCTATACACACAGACATACACATACACATCAAAGTTTATGCACATTAGGACCGTGTTTGTTTTCGTTAACCTTTCTTATCGATTCACTTCCGTTTGATTTGCTTTTGATACTATTTGGTTCTCTTGACCAGCAAATTAACAGTTAACGATATTCACTGAATTTGCTGTCACCAGCAAAATTTCGTGATTAATCGAAAATCGAATGCTTGAAAATGTTACAAGTCATTGCACTGCTTTTTTTTACAGCTTATCAATAACTACCCAGCTGTAATCAGCCCATAATTGATTCTCGATTGCTACAAGCAATCTAAGCGACTAGTTGCTTCGAATCTGATTATAAACAGGCAACTTGAAGTCTACTAAAAAAATAAAAAGATTAAAACCATATTTTGCTATTAATTGCAATATGAATTTCAATATCAATCAACACCAAACTGGCAACTGAGAACTCCTTCAAAACCACAAACAAAATCTAATAAAAATTAACGCAAAATTTGAACAAGCAACAGATATCTACACATATACACACGTATACATACATACACAACACACATGCATACAGTCAGCGAATGGCGCACTAAAATAAAATACACAACAAAAACAAAGTCAATTGATCTAATAATCCAAGAACGCGCTGGCGGCGCTCGCTCATTTAAGCACCAGCAGCAGCAGCAAGCAGCGAATTCTTTTATTCGCTTTTGCTCATGCTTCAAGAACAGCAACAACAAAAACAACAGCAGCAACGACAATAGAACAATTTGCGCGCGGAGTGTTTTGGGGCTTCCCTAAGCAACAAGGAAAGCATACATACATATGCATGTGCGCGCATGTATGCATGAATATGTATATATAAACCACAGCAGAGCACAGCACACCCATGCGCATACACACACACACAAACAGCAGGCACGACGCGCAACAGCCGACGACTTGGCACTTGCTGACTTGTTGTTGTTCCTCTTCTTTTTCTTCTGGGCAGTCGTATATGGGTATGTGTACAGGGCCGGTTCAGTGATGATGCGGCGCACTAAAAACACACAATACCACATGGATCAGCTCTGTTAAAAGGTGTCTATGTAAAGCGCTCTGTCAGCATATGAAACAAGAAATGCTCAACAAGCATATGCATATTCGTATGTGTGTGTGTGTAAGTACTTATGTATGGTCGATTTGGACGATTGAGCGATGTGTAAAACAAACTGCGTTCCGTTCATGTGCGCACACACAGTGACGTCGACAGGCGGCGGCAACAACAACAGTAGCAACAGTTGATCGAACATTCGAAAATCGAACGTCGTGCTGTTAAGTTGGCCTGCCGGGAACGGAACCGAACGCAGCGAAAAGCGAGAATCGAATAGAACGCGATAGGCGGCGCAGGCCGAGTAGTAGTGAAACATAAACAAAATAGAAACCACTGAAGAACGAACGTGTAGGCGAAGAGTGCGAGTCGAGTGCAAGTTTTGAATTAATCAAATTAGATCACAGCAGCAATAACAACAACAATGGCAATGTGAGTTTGAGTTGAATATGAATATGAATATGTCATAATATGCTAATAAATGAAATATCAAATAAATCCAAAATACAAAGTGCAAAAGTCGTCTCGGTGTATTTAAATAGAATAAATGGGCAGCAACAAATCGTTAAAGTTGCTCAGTGCAAGTGTTGCAACAACAAGTCCAAAACAATGTTTTACAATTTAATAAAATAAAATAATAATGTATATTTATTAAAACCAAAGCAAATACGTTGCAGTGACAGCAACGTTTTGTAGCGCGCCACAAAAAAAAGAACAGCAACAGAACAACGATAATTTTAAAAACAACAACAGCAACAACAATAAACAGGGCAACCCCCGCTGTTGTAGTTGTGGCGTCGTCGTGATTTTGAGGTCTGCTCATCTTCTGCTTTTGCTTCTTCTTCTTCGTTTTTGTCTCTGTCGAGTTCAAAGCAAAACAAGAAAAATAAATGTGCTCTCGTCGGGTCGGGTGAGTTAGTGTAGTGCAGCATGCAAGCGAGCGAGAGCAAGAGAGCAAATCTGGCTGTGTGTGTGTGTGAATGCATAAGCATGTGTCATACCGTGCGCTCAATTTCACGTTACAGCAGCAATAAGGAACACATTGGACTTGAACTAAATACACTACGCGCTCTATCTCTCTCTCTCCCTCTGTGTGTGTGTGTTTGTCGGTCTACCTGCATGCGAGTGAAACGTAAATTAAGCCGGCGCCAGGATACCTGCCGTCAACAAACGACGACGTCGCCGTCGTTGTTGTGAGCGCAAGCGAGACAAAAGACTTGCTGCAACGTCATTGACACAACCAAAAAGGGCAGGCGAAACGACGGCATAGAACAAAGCAACAAAACAATGAGAGACGAAAGGTGGAAATCCACTTAAGAATACAACAAAAGGGAAGTTTAATGTGCGTGAGTGAGAAAGAGAGAGAGACAGATGACTGCTCAAGTGTTTAGCTGTGCCTGGGAACAATTAAGCGAGCAACAGTTCTATATGAGTGTGTGTGTGTGTATATGTGTTTGAGGAATGCCCTGCAACAAGGATTACGGATTACGACACATGTTTACGGACTGTGGCAACTAAGGCAACCCCTGACCTTGACAAGAGCGCTGCAAGATACAAGATACATTTACAGTGACAGATACAGATTCAAAGCGCTGCGTGGGCGCAAAATGCCATCAGCCAGACAGATAGACAGACAATAATGCTGTGACACACACACACACCCATTCTAAACTGCTTATGCAAGCGCACGACACACACACACTTTTAGCACTCTATTCAGATTAATATATCATATCTTTGGCCATTATTAACTACAGATTTCTGTTTGTTTTACGCTTTAGTCGCCGCACACCTTGTATATGTGTTGGTGGTGGGGCAGGGGAGTGGCGAGGTGGTGAATAGTCAAAAAAGAAATACCAGTTTGTCAAGCATTTTGTGCACGCTACGTAAGCGTTTTTATTTAACAAATATTATAATTATACCCTAACCGCAATCCACTCGACTTTTGCAAAGAATCACGTAAAAACTAAGAAAACCAGAAATTATAAATAATATATTGCATTAACAAAACATTATTCGATTTATAAAAAGAAATATAAAAAAAAACTTAACCAGGCAAATAAATTCTTTGTTTATTCTTAGGGCTGAAAATAAGTGTATTTCCCAAGTGACTTTTGTTTAATGCTTTATTGCTTGCTCATTTTGGTTTTACTTTCGTCTCTTTGCTAATATGCAAAAATTGACACACACACATACACAAACTGACGCAACACACAAAGCATTTCCGTCCTTCAAATGCCACACAACCTACAAAAAAAAATATAGTAGAATATTATTATTTATTTTTTTAAATGTGTTTTTTGAAGATTTTTACGCTTGAACGCACGATTTGAGAAATATTTAATTTTTTTTTTTTGTATATTTTTCGGCATCATCTAATTATTTGTTTTTAGTTTAGCACGCGTGACTTTGACCAAAATATTTCTAGTGTTTTAATTACAAGTTAAAGACATTCCGTGAGTTGAAAATAAAACAGCAAAACTTTTCTATTTGAAAATGAATGCGAAAAGTGCTTTAAATTATATTTGGAAACTTTGAACGAATTGCATAAAACAATTACTGAGATAGATAATTAAATATATTTGTATAGGCTGTCATAAACAATAACGCATACAAAATGGCCAGCTAAAACGTGCTAACTAAAATGCCAATAGACAGATCTATTAATATATAGATATATGTGTTTATATCTATATAGTTCTCTGGCAATCGCTAAAGACTTCAAATTGCGTACTGGCTAAATAAAAACACTTGAATGTCGTCTTACGTAGTTGGGCATTTAAAAATACATTTTGATTTTTGGCACAGCGAAATTTGTGGAAAGCAAAAGTCGCAAAGCGACAAGCTAAAAAACATATATATATATATATAAATTATATATAAATATATATATAGATATAGATATAGATAAATACATACAAAATCGCATGTTGTGTATTTTTGTGTTTTTTTTTTCGGTTAGTTCCTAAATGTTTTGTATGTAAACAAAAAATTTGACTGGCAATTATTTAACACTTTTATTTTGGTTTTTTTTTTGGCGCAGTATCTATCGTATTCTCTATTTTTATCGCAGTTGTTCTTTATTTATGCGCTGTTTATTTTAGACAATCGCTTTTGGGCTCGCTTTGCATTCGTTTCGTTGAAAAATTTCTACCACATTTGTTATTAAAACAAATCTCAATTCAAACTCAATTTCTTTAATATATATATTCATGCCACATTTTGTATTTTCGCTTCCTGCCATTTCCCCATACCAACATTATTTTCTAATGTTCGTTTTGGTTTAAATTATGAATACAAGTATTGAAAAATTGCATGCCATACCATATACACACAAGATCTATATTTTCTGATATGTACAAAGTGCAGTGCCAAAAAAAATCCAACGATTTAATATGTATTTTTGTAGCCTTGGCACTGGCCAGCGATTTTCGAACAAAATTTTTCGTATAGATTTTTACTAATATTTTCGGTTTGACGTCAAGCGTTTTTGGGAATTTCCGCGCTAGAAAAACGAATTTCGACAATTCTCGGAAATTAAAAAAAAGAACCAAAGTTTTCGCTTACTCATTCGAAATTAATTTTCCCAGCTCTCTGAATTGCTTATATTGAATTATTGAAAAGAATTTAACAGCTGTAATAAATAAAATGAGATTCAGTCCATAAAAGTCATTATAAATTTTCAAGAGGTTATATATTTCGCACTGCACTCCAACTCTAAATGAACCTTAACCGTTGCCATTCAAGACAAAGAATGAGCTTTTTTTACGCCAATGAAAAGCTATAGAAATATTTGGCTTTTTTATCAGTTAAATGAGAATTCATACTTCAGCAATTTATAAATATATTTCCCAACCCAATAATCAATGAGAATTTCATGGGAATTATTTCGGCATAAGTTTATTCTATGCATCAATCTAACTGGAAATCTCTTCTAAAGTAAACAAAATTTTCAAATAAGTGGAAACTACAAATAAAAAAAAACAAATAAGCAATACACACATGCAGTCAGTGGTGGTAAATGTAAAAAGTAGGAAAGAAGAGGAAGAGTAGCGTGATCGTCGTTAGCGCTGCTTAATCGCATTAATTTGGTTTCCGACAAATACTCGAGTGTTGGGAAGGGAATCAATAGCAGAAAGCAAAAGCAACAACAACACGAACGAGTACGTCACAGCAGACAACAAGGAAGGAGAGAGCGAACGAGAAAGAGAGAGACAGAGAGAATGAGCAAAAAAAAAGTGCTTATCAAGCGCTCTAGAAAGCTATAACAGAGGCGATTGCAATTGTGTTTGTGTTGGTTGGTGTCATATTATCGCCTGTGTCTCGATGAAAACAAGTAGCGCTGCCCCAAAACACACACAGGCAGGCCACAACAAAACCCAGGCCCAGCACACACGCACATACATACACATATGCACGCAACAAGCTAAACTCGTTTCCAGTCAGGCCGGGGGCAGGCAACAACAAAAACGAGCAAAATGATTAAAAATTTTAGCTTGATTCATGCTCGCACACAGCTTGACTGACATACACACACACACATGCCCACACTCATATACATACAGACATCATGTACATAAATATAAACAAATTTAAGCAGCAACAACAACAATAAAAACAGCAACGACGACGAATGGCGGGTTTCCTCGTTTCTTGTGAATTGACTCAATATAATACACACAAAAGCAAAGCGCAGGCAGCGTCAGCGCTCGACCACAGCGACGGCAGCGGCGACAGTGTTGTCAAGTTGTTTGCATTAGTCATGTTGCCTATATATGTATGTGTGTATGTATGCATATATAGAGACACACAAACACACACTTACGCATTGTGTGCAGTGGTATGAGTAAGAGTGCTATTGGAAACAGGCTAAATGCTAGCCATGCATATGAACGTCGCCACATGTCTGCTCGTGCTTCACTCGTGTGCAATGGCTAAGGGGTATATAAGGGGGAGGGGTATTATACTGTGTATCGTGTGTAGACAGCTGCGGCAACTCTAGCGCTTTAGCGCTCTCTCTCTCTTACACTCGCTCAACAGACGAACGATCGTCGCTCAAAAATACATGTGAACAGGCTGTGTGTGTGTGTAGCAATTATTATTTTATTATCACTTTTTTCCACTGCTACGTTTTGTGCTGTGCTTCTACGTTTGAAATGCTTTGTTGTTATCGTTTCGTTTCGTTTCGTCGTTGCTGGTGCTCCCCAGACCTTCCTTAGTCAGCAAAAATTCGCATATGTACACAGCCCCATACATTTTTGTTGGTGGGGTGCTTGCGTTTGTGTGCGTGCGCGTGCTTATACATGTATATATGTGTGTGTGTGTACGTACGTACGTAATCGACAATACGGTTCGGGTTCGTGGTCGGGCTAGCGACGAAAGCCGTCGTCGTGTTGTTTTCCCTTACGTCGCGTCACCTGTTGTTGTTGTTCGCTACGTTTTTGCTTGATTTGATCATTTCTCAGCAGCAACAGCAGCAGTATCGGCGTCCCAATGCTGCTTACTTATGATTGACAATTGCAACAGTGTGCGAACTGACTGCGAATATTAAGGTATGCGGCGTCGGCGACTCGAGACTTTGGCGAAGACAGTTTTGCTGTTGCTCACCCCCCTACAGCTCCCTCTCTCTACTTCTTTCTTTCGCTGTCTCACTCAATTATTTGATTATTGTACGGTTTTTTTTATATATTTTTTTTTACACATTTCTATTCGTATCGCTGCTGCTGCTGCTCGGTTTGTGTGTGAGTGTGCTTTTGTTTTCGCATTGCTCTTTCGCCAGTTAGTCGCGTCCCGTCGCTTCTTCATTTTCTTGTGCACACTACTCTCGCACACACACACAACTGATTTGTGTCTGGTTGTTGTTGCTGTTTTTAGTGCTGCTGCTGCTGCTGTTGCTTTTGCCACTTGGGCACTTGGGTCTTTGAATGAATTTTTCAGCTTGCCTCGTCTAGTTGTCTTTAACTGTTTCATGCTCGACGGTCGCCGCTCGTCGCTCATCGCTTGTTGTTCGTCGTCGCGAGCGCTTTAACCGATGAACGGACGCATTTCTGCTGTTGTCATATTTTTTCCGTTTTAATGTTTGGTTTTTGTTTTTTATATGCCCAATTTGCTTTGACAACAAAACCGATATTAGTGTTGCCGCCTCTTGTCGATAACACTAATTCTATCGATATTCATACGCTTATTGATATTCACAGCGGGCGATTGAATGCCTGAATAATCACCAGGTACGATTGAATGAGCTTTGCTTGTTGCACTCACAATTCATATTCAATGTGTGTGTGGGTGTAATTGTGTGTGAGTTTCAATTTGTCTGTTTTAGTCGTAATTTCCTTAGAGGTTTTTTTTTTTATCAGACGCCGCTGCGACTTCATTGGAATTCCGCATCATTTCCGCGAATTTTACGTGATTTTTGCGCCATGCTTCTGCACTCGATTACTTTTTATTTGAGTTGCGCTCACACATGGCTTATAAGTGATTAACAATTAGCAATTACCAACTGCTGGCTGACCAAGCTCAATTTTAACTTGTTACTTGTTACACACACTCTTTGCAGCTGCAAATGTGACGTATTACTTGAAATCTGCACCGACAGACGAACAGTGGCGCCGTTATTTGCGCATACCTTGTGCTCATTATCGAGAGGGATTATTTATTTATGAGTGTGTAGGTGTGTGTGTGTTTGTGCTTGCAGTTGTGAGTGGGGCACGCGTGAGTGCGAGAGACGTACGTTAATCAGGCGTACGGCGAGTGAATATAAAAAAAACTCTCTCGCGTGACGTAGTGATCGCAGTGTGACCAGAGCGACATGCATTCCATTCCCTTGATACGAAATATGGGGAATATGAATAATTGCAAAGTGTAACTCACTCAATTTAATGTGCATATATATATATGTATATATATATATATATGTGTGTGTGTGTGTGCATGTGTAAGTGTGTACACACTGTACTTAGTTTACATGCATATGGGGACTATCAGTTTCTAAAATAAATTACATTGTATTTGATTGCAACTCATACTTAACAACAGAGTTAAATAGAGTCGACTAGCGTCAGTTAAATATTTGTTTTTCGTATACTTGTATTATTATAATTTTCTTCCTGACGTGTTTGACAATTTGTCATTAATTCCCTTTTAGTATACGACTAATGATTAGTTAGGCTTAGTTTCTATAGTAAATGATTGGTTGTTGCAGTCAATCGATAACAATATTGCATAACTGAAGCAATCAGTTGGAAATGTGACTAAAATTATTATAAATAAATGTATATATAAATATATATATATATATGGTAGGTGGTAAACATGAACTTGACTCGTGAATCGCCATTCCACAGTCGTTCGAAATTCCACACAAATTGACTTGACCCATTCACACCGGGCTGACGCCGACTTGGTTGTAATGCAATCCAATTGCTTTGTGGTTATATAATTGATGCATTTAATCAACGTCATATGCAATGTAAAAAGCCCTAAACAATATCTATAATCTCTAAGAAAAAAATTGAATAAAAATTGCTTGATTACTTCGACAGCTGACGTCAGAACCGAGTTGGAGGGGAGAGTGAGGAGGGGGCGGTTGAGTGCCTCTTGCAATTTACAAGTGTCATTTATCGCTAGCATTTATTGCCTGATTGTGTGTGAGTAATGCGACTCAGGTGAACCCAGCACAAAACAATATAAACGAGTTCCACACAAATCCCCGATAAGAATTCCCAACAACATGCCATGCCTAGAGCTGCACATTATCAATGGAATTTTTCGCCGAATTTGATATTATTAGTTTTATTTATAAACCCCAGTTGAAATGGCAAATTGCAATGCATGATAAACATAAATGTGTATGTATATATGTACATATATATATATATATATTATATATTAGTCGAGCTATATAGCAAGCGTCAATTAACGCTTAAGTCTTGAGTTATTTTGCCAGCGAATAGATTTACTAATTATATATGTATGTGTGTGGGTATGTATGTATGTTTGCATGTAGTTCGTGGAGAGTCCACACTGCACAGTTTAATTATACATGCATACATATACATATGTATATATAAATATATATATATATTAAAAGCTGATAAGACGACCCAACAACAATCAGCGCACTTTGCGTGCTTTTCTTTTTTTGTTTCAGTTGCGAATGTTTTCTGTATTTTAGGATAGTTTTCGCTTTGGTTTAAGTTTATTTGTTTTTCTGTGTTTTTTTGTGGCCTGTGTTGCGCGTGTCTGTTTGTGATGAGCAACAGGTGAGCTGTTAACGCTGAAATAGAAAGTTGATAAAATGTTTGCTTATCGCTCGGCTTGCTTGCTTGCTTTTGCTGCTGCTTATGCTTGTTTTTATGCATATCGTACACAATGCCATTTAAACCTGACCCAAACATATTTCACATTTTATTTGCAAGCAAGCCACTCACAAAAGCGCACAGTAGCCATTTGTGCCATTTGTGTGGCATTTCTGCTGGCTTATCAGCACTCTGATAAGATTGAGAGCTACGGGCTCCTCCGCCATCAGCGCTGCGATAGTAAATGTTTAAGTTGCACTGAAACCAAAAACCAAAAGCTAATGCCACTCGAATGATGCACAGAATTCTTCTACTATAAAATTTCACTTTAAATATTTTTCTGGTTTTATTTACATATTTATAAAGTTATTTTTATTTAAATTACGCTTTGCTTTTTGTTTAAATATATTTAAATTATATTTCTATATATTTATTTTTGGATTTATTTATATTTGTGCGGCTCTGTATAGTGTGAATATATGATTAATATTAAATTATAGTTTTATTTATTTAATTTTTTGGTTGTTTTTTTTTGTTGTTTTACAGATGAGCCGACGGCAAATTCAACGCAGGCGAGCAAATTTGATGTTACTATGGAAAGTGCAACAACAACAACAACAGCAACGACAACAAAAAACACAACGAAGCAGTACAAAACAACAGCAGCGACAAGCAAACAATACAAAAACAACAATAACAAAGTGAGCAGCACGCGACGTGCAACAGCAACAGCAGCCGCAGCAGCAGCAGCAGCCGAAACAGCAACAACAGTGACAACTAAGAAGCAAACATATCGCAGCAGCAGCACCAGCAGCAACAACGAAATTGCTGCAACACCAACACCAACACCAGCAACAACAACACTCAAATCAAACAGCAACAAAGCAAACAACAACAAAGCTGCAACAGCAACAACAACAGCAACTGCGACAGCAATTGAGAGCAAAAGCACGCGAGATAAATTAAGCGAGCTGCCAGCCGAAATTGCAGACAGCAACAGCAACAACAGCAGCAGCAAAAACAACAACAACAACAACTACCACAGCAGCAGCAGCAGCAGCAGCAATAACAACAACAACAGCCACCACAGTGATAATAGTATTAGTGAGAATAATTATGAGTTTAAGGCTAAGGATAGGGCGAACGTAAGTGATAGCAAAATGACGCTACAGCAGGTGGCAAGCAGCGCAACGAGCAAGGTGGCAACAACAACAACAATAATACCAGCCACAGCCAACACCACAAGCAACAACAACCAGAACAACAATAACAACAACAACAGCACCAGCAACAACCACAATGTGTTGGCCAACAACAACAACAACAGCAGCAGCGATGATCCAACAACAGCGGCAGCAATAAATGTCGACGGCTGGACGAGCTCAACCACTTTGCGCTATTTGCACAAAAAGTTTAAGCGGCTGGCGAGCACCACCGAACCGGAGTCGGTCGATACAATGGCGGCGGCGCGCACCACATCGCTGTCATCGAATAGCTCGTTGTCGCCACCGCTACCAGTTGCGGCTGCTCCTCTGCTCAACGGACATGTGACGGTGAAGGTTGCTCCCTTGCTGACGGCAAGAAATTTAGAATTCAGTGCCAATTTCGCAAATGCCAACGACAACATCAACAACAATAACAACAGTCATGATGAGAGCAAGCATGGCAATGTTGGTGTTGCTGGTGCGCCTCGAACACGCACGCCGCTCAGCAACAGTAATTGCAACAGCAATATTAACTATGCCAGCAATGCAACACTGTCGCCAGCAACATTCGCACAGCATCAGCAACAAACGCAGCCAACGCCAGCAGCAACAGCAGCCGTCGTTGCAACATTAGCAGCAACAACAACAACACCAGCAGCAGTAGCAGCAGCAGCAGCAACAACAACAAATATACAAGCAGCAGCAGCAACAGTTGCTGGATTAGGCGAGAAAACTAGTCGCCCCAAGTGCCCCTATTGCAATCTGATCTGTGCAAAGCCGTCGGTGCTGGAGAAGCACATTCGTGCCCACACCAATGAGCGACCGTATCCATGCAACAACTGCGGCATCGCCTTCAAAACGAAGAGCAACCTGTACAAACACTGCCGCTCCCGTTCCCATTTGGCGCGAATGCGCGGCCTCGATGTACCAGCCAATGAGACGGACGGACTCTCCGACCAGGATGGCGATGGGGAGCTGAGCAACAGCAGCTCCGAGCTGCTAAGCGTTGAAATTGTAAGTTATATATCTATATATATAGACTTATCTAGAATCTATCTATCTATATTTGTATATATATATATTAACATTTGAATAATTCAAAATTTTCGAATATTGCAGCTGAGTCGCACAGATTCGCCTTATGATGAGGCCATGGCCTCGCCCACGCCATCGCCATCGACGCTGTCGGCGGCAAAGAGTACGTATCTGCAACAGCCGCAATTGCAACAGCATATGCTGCAACAATTGCCGCTAGGCTCGCCTGCCGCCGGAACACTGCCGCCCGCCCCGCCCGCTGACTCGCTGCACTCGGCAACCGCTCAGCATCGCCAGTCGCTCGACTACAAGCCATACAAGCCCAAGTTTCACAATGCAGCCCTCTATGCGCCCGGCACGCTCAAGGAGCAGCAGCAGCAGCAGCAGCAGCAACAGCAGCAGCAGCAGGTACTCCAACAGCAGCAGACGCTGCTGCAACCACAACAGCAGCCACATAAACTGTCAGCGCAGCAGCAGCAGCAACCATCGTTGGCGCATCCAACGCTCTCGCCCAGCACCCAGTTGAAGCTTAACAATCACATAAACTCGCATCAGTTGCAATTGCAGCTGCAGCATCAGCACCAACAGCAACAGCAGCATCTGCACGCCCAGCAATCCCTGCTGCTGGCAGCGGCAGCAACCAATCCGGTTGCATTGTCAGCCTTGCCACCGCCGCCGCCGGGCGTTTATTATTTGGGACAGCCGCAGTATTACAACCCAACTGCAGCTGCAATGCATCAGCATGCGCTGGCCATTCAGCAGATGCAGTTGCAGCAGCACTTTCAGCTGCAACAACAGCAGCAACAGCATCACCAACAGCAGCAACAGCAACAGCATCAGCAACACCAGCAGCAGCAGCAGCAACAGCAGCAACAGCAGCAGCAGCAACAGCAGCAGCAGCAACATTCACCGCTGCTGAAGGCGCCACAGCAGCAACAGCAGCAGGTAAGTTCAAACACAATCTGAGACTGCAACTTGTGTAACCTTCTCCTCCTTCGTCCTCAACAGCTGTTGCGCTCCAATAGCCAACAACAGGCGGCAGTCATTGCAACAACAGCATCGCTGCCCGCACCTGCCACACCCAACCCGCCTACCAATCTGAGCAGCTTTGCCAGCTCAAGCGGCGGCATGCAAGTGGTAAGTTAAGAAATTTATAATAGAATCATACTTCTGCTGCAACAAACCCTTTTTGTTTCTGCCTCTGCTTAGAATGTGGAAAAGGTGCAGGAGCACATCTCCAAGCTGATCTCACAGAACGAAGCCATTGTCGAGAACAAGGAGATACTGCTGCAGAAGAAGTATCCCAAGCAGCTGAATCGTTCGCGCAGCTTCAACAATGCCAACAACAATAATAGCAGCAATGGCAGCAACATCAACAGCAGCAGTATACCAACGACAGCCCACGCGAACAGCAACAGCAGCAACAACAACAGCAATCAACAGCTGGGCGAGACTAAAGTGAACCTGGCACAGGCCATAGTACAAAAACAGCAGCAGCAACAGCATATGCAACAACAGCTGCAGCAGCAACAATACCAATTATATTTGCCGCAGCAGCAGCAACAGCAACTGGAGCCGCCGCCGGTTAATGGTCTGCTGAAGCGCAGCAGCAGCAGCTCTGCGTGCAGCTCAGCCAGCAGCGGCTATGTCAGCCTTAAGGGCACAGCAACCCCAACACCCGCCGCACCCACGGCAAGTGTGAAACAGTTGCAACAGTTGCCCCCGCCGCCATCGCCGTTGCCATTGCAACAGTTACAGTACCGCCAGGATCCGTCAACGCCAGTGCCCAAGCTGGAGCAGCAGCTGCAGTTGCAGCAACCCTTGGCACCCAATCATGCCCAGCCTTTGAATTTGTCTGCCAAGCCCAAGCCACTAGCAATGCCATCAAAACCAACAGCAACAGCAGCCGCAGCAACAACTGTTGGCAAGATGACAACAGCAGTGCAGGCGGCTACACCGAATATATCCATAATCAAGAATCTGCTGTTGAATGCACGTGGCTTGGCAGTGCCAATTGGAGAGGGCGACGATGCCGTCTACTCCTGCCCCATTTGCGCCAACGAGTTTCGCAGCGCGGATGAGCTGAAGCACCACAACAGCACCTACTGTCAGGATGCGAACAGCAGTGCCCCCATCAGTCCCGCCTCATCGCCGAGCTCCAAATACTTTCGCTCCAATTCCATATCGTTTAGCCTGCCGGAGCTGCAGTCGCACATGGCCAACTCGAAGAATCCGTTGTCGCTCGCCAAGCTTGCCAAGGTCGCCTGGTCGCAGCTAAAAACCAAGCCAAGCAGCCTGGTTCTCAGTCGTCTCAGTGCGGCTCAATCTCCCGCACGCACCTCAACCGTCACAGCAGCCACCAACAGCAGCAGCAGCAGCAACAACATAAACAGCAACAGCAGCAACATCATCCATCACAACAGCAGCAGCAATCACATACCAACTGCAGCGCCAGCAACTGTTGTCATCCCGCCCAGCATTGATGCTTCCAGTGTTGCTTTGCGTTTTGTGGACGCACCGCTGCCATCGCCGGGTCCACTGCTCGGCAAGACACCGCTGGTCGATTATGCGGCGCCGCGCAAGGCTCCCGATGCCCAGGTGGTCATCACGAAAATGCACGAGGATCGCTTGGAGAACATCATCGTTGAGGCGCCATCGAAACGGCTCAAACTGAGCAGTGGCGAGACAGCGTTCACTCTGCCATCTGTCGTCGGTATGGTCTTTGCTGGCAATCCGGATTTGCGGTTCAGTGCCAAGGAGGAGCGTCTGCGTCGCTTTACCTCATCCGGCGGCACCATGATACCCATTTCTGAGTGCCCCGAGCTGGAAAACAGTCCCAAAATGATACGCACTCCGCTGTTGTCCGGTGGCAGTTTCCAGGACATGTCGCCCCGTCTCAGCGACCTCAAGGAGCGCAAACTTCTCGCTGCCAACAACAACAATAATAATGGTTTTCTGCTCAGCGCCTCAAACACGCCGCATCATTTTCAATTTCCCATCAATTCGATAACGGCCTTCAATCCGCTCACGCTGCCACCCATGAGCAACAGCGGCGGCACCACCAACAGCAGCAGCATCAACACCAGCAATCTTGTGGATAAGGGTATTCCCTATGTGCCGGGCATACCCGGTCCTGGCAGCTTATCGTTGCTGCCACCGCCACTGCAGCTGCAGCGTGGACGCAGTCCCAATCGCAATCAGCCCAGTCCCAATTCCAATCCCAATCTCAATCTTAATCTCAATCCGCTGCTGGCAGCCGAGGGCCCGCTCAAGGCACTCTCGCCCTTCGGTGGCGTTCAGAACTTGCCCAGCGAATTCAGTCGACAGCCACCAACGCCAGCGCAGCGCAATGCGCTCCAATGGACCAACAACAACAACAGCAGCAACAGCAGCAGTAAGTTGCCAGTGATTGTGGCTGACAAGAAGCCACCATTCAATTTTCTACGCATGGCGGACAATGTGAAGAGCTCCACTGTGCAGGAGCAACAGCCTCCGTCTCAATCTCAATCCCAGGCAATGGGTATGCCAGAGGTGCGTCACTTTAATTTCGATAATGTGAACAAATCGCAGGAGGCGCTGGCGCCGCTGCACGTGGACACACCTGACGAGGCGACTGCAACAGCAGTAGCTGCAGCAGGAGCAATCAAAACCTCAACAGCAGCAACTTCCATTCTGGCAGCAGCAGCAACAACCCCAACGAGCAGTGCCAAGTCGAAGTTCTTGCGACCCACCAGTCTGCCTCTGAAGCCGGGCACCTTTACGCCGAAGAAACATCATGGCATCACACCGACTGCGAATACACTGCCCCTAATCTCACCTGAAACACCAAGACCCTCTAAGTCGTGCGTGCAACTGTATCTAAATGGTCACGCGTACACCTATCTGGGGCTCAAGTGCAGCACAAAGATGTTCTACTGTACGGTGAACTGTCCGCAGCCCTCGTATGTCGCTGGCATGCACAAACTGTCGATGTACAGCGTGTGGCAGGTATGCGAGGAGAATCAGCCGCATCCGCTCGGCTTCAAGCCCAAACAGGTGATGGCTCTGTACGATTCCCGGCAGAAGATGCTCGGCACTGGCTGCACCACAGCGATGGCGGGCGCCGGCAAACTGCAGTACTCCGTCTTCTGTTCACAGGAAACGGTTAGCACGAGCTCCACCACGGCCAACGGGCAGAGCAAGTTCTACCAGCACCAGCTGAAGCAGCCGCCGGCAATTGGCGCGCTCAGCGAGGCGAATGTGGCCGCCAAGGCCAGCGAGGAGGCGGCTGCCAAGAAGCTGGAGTCGAGCCAACTATTGGTCGGCGGTTACGAGTCGCATGAGGATTACACGTATATTCGCGGACGAGGGCGTGGTCGCTACGTCTGCTCCGAGTGTGGCATACGTTGCAAGAAGCCCTCCATGCTCAAGAAGCACATACGCACCCACACGGATGTGCGTCCCTTCACCTGCAGTCACTGCAACTTCAGGTGAGCAGAGTATACCCTTGATTGTGGGCAGCTTTATTTAATTCCCTCCAAATTTTCACATGCAGCTTCAAGACCAAGGGCAATCTCACCAAGCACATGCAGTCGAAGACGCACTTCAAGAAATGCATCGAGCTGGGCATCAATCCGGGTCCGATGCCCGCCGACGGCGAATTCCTTGATGTCGATGTGGACTTTGATCAGCAATCCTCGACATCAGCAGGCGGACGCACCTCCTCCATGGCCGGTGAATCCGATTCGGATGACTACAGCGACAACGAGTCCGAGAGCAGTGGTCAGTCTAAAATCAGCACATTTATTCAACATTTTCATATTTATATATATATATATCCTTCTTCCATCCTTCTTTACAGACACCGATGAGTCCAAGTCGCGCATGAAGGAGCACGAGGCGGCTCGTGGTCTGCTGTCGCTGTCGATGACGCCGCCGATACCGCAGAGTGTTTCACCGTATCCGGCACAGGTGCACGATACGCCGGCTGCCAGTCCAGCGAACAGCATTGGCTCGTCGGCGGGCAGCGCAGCGGGCGGCTCGCAGCCGAAGCGTCAGGTTTGCTCGTTTACGTCGCCCAAGCCGCCGTTTGACTACCAGAAGCAGGAGCAGTATTACTCTAATCCCGAGGAGTCTAAACCCAAGCGCGGTGTGCCCAACGACGAGAGCAGTGCACCCATGGATCTGACCAAGCCACGCCCAATGCCCAGCATTTCAGTTGCCGCCTCTTCGCCCGTGCCGGAGCAGCTGCAGATGCAGACGCCCAAATCGCAGGCACAGCAGATGCGCGACGTCATCTTTGGTGCGGGCAACAACGAGTGCGGCTTCATGAAGACCCTAATCTCTGTCTCCGATAAGGTGCGCATCTCCGCCGAAATTGAGGAGCAGGCGAAGCGCGAAAGCGAAGGCGAGGATGTCCTCCTGCAGACTTACATCAAGGAGCAGGCGCTGCAGCATGCCAAAATGAAGCAGAGCCAATTTAGCCGCAGCTACCTGGTGACCTCCACCTCCACCACCAACTCCAATTCCAACTGCATCTCTGCAAGCTCCAGCTGCAGCTCCATCTCTACCACGAGCGGCATGAGCTGCATCAGCAGCAGCTGTGTTGTGGCCACGCCCCTTGTCAATAGCAAACCACAGTTGAACATCGCGGAGCTGCCCAGCATTGAGGTGCACGAGGTGAGGACACCAGAGTCGCCAACGCCATCGCCGGCACTTGGGAATGCTGCCATCAAATCCGCCGAGGAGAGTGAGGAAAGCGAAACGCAATCGGATCAGGAAAAGCCAACCACAAAGTCCATTCCTGTAACTGTAACAGTGTCTGCTTCAGTCTCTGTGCCCGTTTCCAGCGCGGAGATTCAGCAGCCGCACAATGCCAATTTGCCTGCTGCAGTGCAGCAGCCAGATGCCACCGATTTTAGTGGCGTACTCAGCAGCGGCAGCAGCAGCAACAAAAATAGCAGCAGCAGTGGAGCAACTGCACCCACACGTATTGTGGTCGTCGGAGAGGATGGCTTCAAGACAACTCCAACCAGTGCCAGCAACGAATTGCAGTCTGGAGGAGCACCAGCTGGAGCAACTTATACGAATCGTGTGGTGCCACCGCCACCGCCGCCAATTGCGAGTGATGCGCGACCCACTTGCACCGTTTGCAACAAGACGTTCCAGCGAACGCATCAGCTGTCGCTGCACATGAACATCCACTATATGGAACGCAAGTTCAAGTGCGAGCCGTGCAGCATCTCGTTCCGCACACAGGGTCATCTGCAGAAGCACGAGCGGAGCGAGGCGCACAGGAACAAGGTGATGATGACGTCGACTTTTGGTGTGCCCACCACATCCAATCCGCGTCCGTTCGAGTGCACCGATTGCAAGATTGCGTTTCGCATCCACGGCCATCTGGCCAAGCATCTGCGCTCCAAGACGCATGTCCAGAAGCTGGAGTGCCTGCAGAAGCTGCCATTTGGCACCTATGCTGAGATCGAACGTGCTGGCATCAGTCTGACGGAGATTGACACCAGCGATTGTGAGAATTCGCTCATCTCGCTCAAGCTGCTGGCGCAAAAGCTGCTCGAGAAGGATCCCAACAAGCTGAGTGGCTACACAACGCCGTCGGGCATGCTGCAGCTGTCGGCAGATGCACCTGCTGCCGGCCAGGACAGCGCCTCCGAGGATGGCTTCAGTGCGGCGAACAGTGCCGCCGCCTCGGCCATTGCCTCGCTGGACAACGACAGTGCGGGCAACACACCCAAGCGGGCCAGTTCCATGTCCGAGGATGAGACGCTGACCAACGGACTCGGACTCAGTCACAGTCACAGCCATGGCCACAGTCTGAAGCGGCGTCTGCAGCACAGCAGCTTCAGCAGCAATGGCGATGAGAGCGACAACCCAGCAGATGCCACAGCAGCGGGCACTGGCTGTGGCGCTGGCAGTGGCGGTGGCAGCAGCGAGAAGCGTGCGAGGAGCAACACAAATGAGATCACACTGCCTACCCCGGTGGCTGTGTCAACGGCGACAGCCAGCAACTGACAGTATATGTATATGCTGCAGCCCACCTGAGTGTGGCCCTATCAACAACAACGACAACAACAACAACAACAGCAGCAGCAGCAGCAGCAGCAGCAGCGCCGCTATCAGGCTAGATATGCCTGGCCACAATCCCGGCCAGGCCAACAGCCACGTGGTGGCAGCGGCAATGACCAAAACATCAACGAGCGCATATCAAATGTCTAAGCATATCGCATTTGGGCACACAAAACAACTCTACACACACACACACACACACTCCCACACACACAAACACACTCCCACACACACGCACACATCTCTAAGAGCATTATAAGACTGGCTTAATGTGGTTTCTCAAACTAAAAATGTAGATGCCACTTTAAGCTAGTTGTGTGTTTGCCTGTGTGTGTGTGTGTGTGTGTGTGTGTGTGTGTGTGGGGCAAGTCAAGCATATGTACGATATACTATACAACATAAAGGAACAGTAGTTTGCAAGTATTTAGTTTAGTAAAGTCAACTCGCATATATATATATATATGTATATATGTATGTACAGCAGCCCTAGTTTAAGCACAAGCACATACACACACAAAAATATATATATATATATATACATCTATATACATATATATAGAGATCTATAATTTCTTTTTCGAAATGATAAAAACAAATACAAAACTCCTGAAGTGCTGTGAGTCGTATGTATAATATGAGAACCATAAAAAGGAAAATCACATTTATTTTGAGTGTATATAAATGAACCCCATCTATATAGTATAGTAAGGCTTAGCCCACCCACCCACGTTTACATGCCTATTATATGAATAATCCTGATCCGTTTTCCAATCTAATCACTGAGTTCTTCCTAATTTCGAAAAAAACCTTAGCATCATCATTATGTTTGATTTAGTTTTTAGACAAAAAACGAGACCACGAGACTCTTTTCAATTGTTTGTTTTAATTAATTAGTTATAAATATATTATGGTATATATTTAATTAGCGAAAGCAAAATTGAAAATCAAATAAAATTATGAAAAATAACTAACTGTAGGTAAAGATTATGTTGTCATATATAAATTAAGTTTTGTAGGCTAGCTAAAAGAAAAACACAAAAAAAACTAAAAAACCATACACACACACACACACACACATACAAACACACATATAGTTAATAGAAATTAATGAAAATTATTGTACAAAATGACTACAAGTATAGCAAAGTATATACATATATTTATATATTATATGGTATATACATATATATATATATGTATGTCAAACAACCACAAAAACAACATGAAATGAAGTGATTTATTACATTAATGTAAAATATATCAAAAACTGAGCATGAAAACTTTACAAACAACCCCAAAAAAGTAAAAAAAAAAAAAAAAGAATGACGCAAAAAATAAACAAAAATCAATGTGAAAACATAAGTTTTGTAGTTAGTTTATTGTTCGATTTGGCCAGACTCAGGAGCGCCTTTGAAAGTACATATATTCCTGAAAAGTATTGGGAGATGGATATTACATGCAGAGACCAACATTTAGAAAACTCACCAGCAGGAATGCAGTGCCCAGGATTAGTGCACGCTCCTTGGACGTCAACCTGGCGTCGCTGAAGTAAATGTTTGTGGTGTACTGCGATTTGCTGGCCAACCATTTGTGGTCTATCGAGGCGCGCAGATCGCCACCCGAGTGAATCTGAGCGGTAATAAGAAAATAACAGTAAAAGCAAGGTAATCTTTCAGTTCGGATCGGAATAATTAGGAACTTTGCCCATCATTTGTCCAGGACCTACCTTAAAGTAGCACTCTTTTGGCAGGCAAAAGCACCACAATCCGGAATTCGCCGGCCCTTCGACACAGAATACGGGCTGATTGGTGTTGCCGTCTTCAATGTAAAACTCGGGTTGTGTAAATGTGGGGGATTCCACCACACGACCCAGCACATTGCCAGGCGGTATCCAAATTTCCAGATTTTTGGGCTGACAGCAAAGCGAACCCAGTGCCAGTTTCCTGCGAAATACCAATGCCTCCTGATGTGTTTTGTCCAGCAGATGCATCTGGAATGGCCGACCGGCGCCCCAAATCATGCGATTCTTCTCTGTGGAGCTCTCGGAGGCAGCAAAGATGGCATCACCAAGCGGCGAGCGCACCACATAGCGATTCTCCGACGAGACAGCTGTGAGTGCTAATAAAGTGGGATTCGGTTATTTAGAGGAACGATCTCAAATCTCATTTACGCACAATCGTTTAGCTCGAATGTTTGCTCAATGTGCACAGAGGGCAAGTCCGCGAGACAATCGTAGCCAGCCAGGGGTATAAAGGTACGACTGCCTGCCACCGTAGAAATTGGTAATGGAATGCGCGGAGCCTCTGTGAAATTATTGTTTTTGTTAATATTGATTATAAGCTTAAGAGAAATATGCAGTTAATCACCTGATACTCGACGCGGCTGGGCAGTTATGGTGACTTGTGAATCAAAAACTGCAAAAAAGAATTTATACCATGAGCAGTGCTTCGAATCTTAGCCGTATTGATAAGCAAATGGTTTATATCGATCACTTGGTCAAATCGACGCTAAACAACGACACTTCATATTGCGTCGGTGAAACGGTCATAAAAGCACAATAGTACGGCTGCTGATAAGATACAGATAGGTATAATGTGTACCTGTGCCGTTTGTATATATTCATCGTTTACACCTATACTATTGAAATATTTATCAGGTACCAAAATCGTTTAGTGCTTGACATGATTCATTATTTTTTGTAGGTTTATTTACCTCGGGGTTCGGTGGGACTAGGTGTTTGGGCCACTCGTATTTCGCTGTCATATTGCAGTGTGCGAACCGCATCATTTTGCAGCATTTCGATTTGATTTGATTTTTTCTTTATTATGAACTCTGTATTCAAACGCAACGCTCGCAGTACAAAACAGATCAACGGACGAAACCAACTGTGTGACCAGAGCTACTAATCTTAAAATTACCACAAAAAAAAAGGTTTCCACATTCCATCTGCTTACGTTGTTTAGCTCCTTTTTGCGTTTGCGCGCTGATTTGACACCTTACTCGATTTTGCGTTATCACTGCTCACTAAATGTAAAAGTGACCACAAGAACACCTTAGAGACCAGCTGTAACTAAAAATATTTTCAATATAATTTAAAATTGCAATTCATTTGTGTAAGCCAGACTGTTTGTGCATAGAAATTTGTTAAATGAGGTGGCAACGTTTAGCAGGTGAGTTAATATTGATAAACGATGAAATTGACGCAGCAGCAGGCCGTAGTAAATACGAAACACAAACAACAAGCAACTTGCTGCTCTCTCAGCAAAATATTCGCACGCAGAGAGTGAGAGTGCGAGAGAGAGAGAGAGAAGGAGTGGAGGAGAGAACACTTCATCCATGCTTATATTTAAATTTATTTGAAATATTGAAGGAGAACACAATGCCAATTGTTAGCAATTTAAAGAGTAATATTATCGAATGATGTGTTTTTTGTTTGCGTGCTGTTGTTGCTGGTGTGGGTCTGTTATCTCGATGCTCGATTGCGTGGTTGCGATTGACTTTGAGGCTCTGCGCAGACGCTGGAGCGGCATAAACAAATGCCTTCACCTTTAGACTCCTTTAACGCTCCAGCGATGGCGATGGTATTGAGCATAAAATAATGTCAGTTTACTTCTGGCTATCGCAATAGCCTGACCGCGAGCGCGGTCTATATCAAATCCCCCCAACAAAAAGCAGATAAGATGGCTAAGTGCAATAATCAATAAACTTGCTTGTTTTTCAAAAATAAACTTCCACAAAAAAAAATTGTAACCGTAGATTAGATCAAGTTAATAGGGAATTTCATGCTAACCGAAATTCAACACATATCCGGAAAATAATCAAATAAAAAACAACGCAAAGTGAAACATTTTCTAACTTGCATTCTTAACGCACCCCCAAAAAAAAAATTGTGGGGTTGGTGCTTACAGCCACCCACTCAGTGTGTGTGTGTGTGTGTAACAACAAGAGCTGTGGAGCTGAGCTGCAAAGAGCAGAAATAAAAAAATCTATGAATATAAAAGTCAAGTGTGCTCACAGTTGCCGTTGCCGTTGCCGTTGGGAAAAAGTGTAAAAATTGCATCTGGACGGAAGTAGATACGTGACAGAGCGTGGGTCATGTCTCTGGAGGATCCGTTTTTTGTTGTTAAGGAGTATGCACTTTATTGCGCTTAAATATGTACAACACTCTGATGCAATTCTCTCGCTAACAACCCCCTTCCTCTATTCTATATGTACTTATCTTTGTAGTGAGGTCTTCAAAGCGCTGAACAAAACCCGCGGACTCTATCTGCGTTGGCGTGAGTTCGGCGACGACGGTGGCGCCGAGGTTGAATGGACAACAACGGAGCTGCGTAATTCATTGCGCAGCATTGAATGGGACCTTGAGGATCTGGAGGACACTATCAATATCCTTTTTAAGCACTAAACTAATACAGCTGATGCGCGTGCGAAAAATCAATTCGATTTCTTATTTTCCAATCCAGCTTTTCAGCTTTTTCATTTGTGTTTCCTTAACTTTAGATTTGTATAGAGCACGCATTGTTGAAAAGAATCCAACAAAGTTTCGGATTGATAATCGTGAACTGTCCAGCAGGCGTCATTTCATCGACAACACTCGCGATGAGGTCAAACAGATGAAGGATAAGATGAGCCTGAACCGGAACAGGGACAGAGACATAACCGCACATCAGCCACTGCTCGAGAACGAAAGGAATCACAGCCTGAACCTCAGTCACAATCCTAACCACAATCACAACCAAAGCAACGAATATCATTTAAACAACGATCGCACCTATCTGGTAGATTGCCCAAACTCACAGTCAGTCGCCAATACCATAGCAGGCACGATGTCCGCAGCAGCAGCAGCCGCAGCCGCAACACGACACAGTGGCACAAAGTATTCGAAGCTGGAGAATACTCTAGATATTGATAGTCCCAGCCATTATGGGGGCAATGGCAGTAGTTTAGATAGTCCTGGCCATCGATATGTGGGCGAGACGGTGTCTGTGCAACAGCGCATGATTCAGGGTCAGGATGAGCAGCTGGACATGATAAGTGATTCCATTGGCACCCTTAAGACTGTTTCGCGCCAAATAGGCGTCGAATTGGATGAGCAGGCGGTCATGTTGGATGATTTTGGAAATGAGTTTGACACAACCGAATCCAAGCTGGACACAACAATGAAGAAAGTTGCCAAAGTTCTACACATGAATAATGGTAAATATCGAAATCTACTCAACGGTGATATAACCATAAATAGTTAATGACAACTTTAACTTTACAATTGCAGATAAGCGTCAGTGGGCTGCCATCCTCATTCTATCTGTGCTGTTATTGTTTGTGATAATTCTGTTTATTATTTTGTAATTTATTTGTTCACATTTGCGCTTACGAGTCGAAACAATTGTAGTGTAAATTAATTAGATTTATATTTTAAATAAGTATAATTGCGAGTCTTAAAGCGAATTCAATATTTTATATATATTTTAATAACCTGACTACAAAATTCCCTAGCTGTATATATACCAGTTTAAAACTTTATTAACAAAATCATCAAACAGATCGAGTGTAATGCAAAACGTATTTCCAAAGATAGAAAGAATCATGCGTAAGTTTCTGGTAACTGAAACACTTGCTAAATGGTACAATTTATATATATATGTGGCGAAGAATATATCTGTATATCAAGAGAGTTATTTAAAAACCTGTATGCAGTTGAGTAAATATATAAATCTTAAAACAAAAACAAAAATAATTTCATGTCTGTATTTAAATTTAACGATAACGCGTCGAACATCCGTCGAGTTTCAGCAGAGCTGTTAGAAATCTGTCAGTAAAATGGGTTTGTTTCGCTCTATCATTACATATAAGCACTCAATGATATTGCAAGTGATTTGACGTCACAACACAACTAAGATAACGGACCTGCGCAATGGCAAATCGACTTTAGCTTATTAATGGCAACAGCAATTGCCATATAACAATATGCTGCATGCTTACTGGTTGGAGCCAGTTTGTGGCTGTTAACCAACAGTCAACATTCGCGACTTTTGGCGGTATTTTGAAGTGTCACGAAAAGGTGTGACCAGATCAACTGAATTGAATTTCACAATGTCTCGTTACGTCAAATAGTTTGGCGCGGCGCAGTATCGCGCAGATTTGACGCCTCTATGCGTTGTCCGTATTTTGCTTTGCTTGGCGGTTTTCGCTCAGCATTAAAAGTGTAAGTATGTGTTTGACATTAAGTGAAATATAAAACTATAAATTTTCTAATAAGTATTTTATTCAGATTGCAAATGAAGCGCACAAGGGCTACTAGGAGCGCAGCAAACGCTGCCAAAAGACAGTCGAAAAAAGATGAAAGCAGCAGCGATGATGAGGAAACAGTTCAAGTTCAAGTCAAATCTCCCTCAGAAAAGTCCAAGCCAAGCTACAACAACTTTCAGCAGTTCATCAGTCACATGCAGGAGGAACGCGTTTCAGCGGCATCCGATGTACATGACTTTGCCTTCAGGAAGAGGCGGGTGCGCGTCCTTAGCAATGTAGCTGATGTGAAGGAGCAGTGCAAAGGCGGCGTTGTCTATTGGATGTCGCGAGATGCTCGCGTTCAGGACAACTGGGCGCTGCTCTTTGCACAGCGTTTGGCACTCAAACTGGAGCTGCCACTGAGTGTGGTCTTCTGCCTGGTGCCAAAGTTTTTAAATGCCACATTGAGGCACTATATGTTTATGCTGGGCGGCCTGCAGGAGGTGGAGCAGCAGTGTCGTGATCTGAATATCTCTTTTAAATTGCTGCTGGGTCCAGCTGTCGAGCAACTGCCGGCCTTTGTGCTTGCCGAGGATATCGGCGCTGTGGTCTGTGACTTTGCGCCCCTGCGGTTGCCTCGCCAGTGGGTGACGGACGTGGTCAAGGCCTTGCCACGCAATGTGCCACTCACCCAAGTCGATGCACACAACATTGTGCCGCTCTGGGTGACTTCGGAGAAGCAGGAGTATGCAGCGCGTACCATCCGCAACAAGATCAATTCAAAATTAAGTGAATATCTGACCGAGTTTCCGCCTGTCATCAAACATCCACACGGCAATGGACAAAAAGATAAACCCGTTGATTGGGCTGCCGCAGAGGCGCAGCTAACGTGCGATCGGAGCGTCGATGTGGTGGATTGGGCCAAGCCTGGTTACACAGCTGGTAGTCGCCAACTCTACGAGTTTTGCACGCGTCGCTTGCGTTATTTCAGTGAGAAACGCAATGATCCCACAGCCGATGCAATTTCTGGACTCTCGCCTTGGTTGCACTTTGGCCAGATATCGGCACAGCGATGTGCTTTGGAAGTGCAACGATATACCTCATTGCATAAGGCTTCAGTGGACGCCTTTTGCGAGGAGGGCATTGTGCGCCGCGAACTGGCCGACAACTATTGCTACTACAACGAGCACTACGACAGCTTGAAGGGTCTGTATGAATGGGCTTATCAGACGCTGCAGACGCATCGCACGGATGAGCGCAATCCGTGCTATTCCCTGGAGGAATTGGAGCAGTCACGTACATACGATGATCTTTGGAATTCCGCTCAACTGCAGTTGGTAAAGGAGGGCAAAATACATGGGTTTCTGCGAATGTATTGGGCCAAGAAGATACTCGAGTGGACGGCGACGCCGGAGCTGGCTTTGGAGTATTGCATACTACTGAACGACAAGTACAGCCTGGATGGTCGTGATCCCAATGGCTATGTGGGCTGCATGTGGTCCATTGGTGGTGTGCACGATCAGGGCTGGAAGGAGCGAGCCATATTTGGCAAAATACGCTTCATGAACTATCAGGGCTGCAAGCGGAAGTTTGATGTTAACGCCTACGTGATGCGCTGGGGCGGAAAAGTGCATAAGAAGCAAGAAAAATGAAACTGTATAACTGTATATATGTATACTTGTATATATGTATCTATACTTGGAAATAATTGAGTAAATAATTGTACTGGTTTTGCTTTTGTTTTTCTCGGTTTATGTTTTCCACAATTCCATTTAAAGGTCTGTATAAAATAGTTGAAATTACATTAATGGGTTTGAGCGCTTAGCGCTTAATCCTTCTCAGCGATTTTGGTTAAGTGTTCCTCGATCTCCTTCTCATCGAGAATGCGGAACTGCGGGTTCGACTTGCTCACAACGCCAATTTCGATGCCATTGTGCTTAAAGTCAACGGCCAACACGCTCGACAAACAAGTGATGGCCAACTGGATGGCCTTTTCCTCGGACAGATTATTCTTGTACTTCTTCTCCAAATAGCTGTTCGCCTCAATCATCTTTGCACCCACCGAACAGGCACGGAAACCGCAATAGTAGCCGGCCGGATCGGTTTTATAGACACACGGCCCGAGCTCATCATCGTAAGAAATCAGCACCATGCTGCAGCCCAACGGACGCATCTCGGCATTCTGTGTGTACACCTGATTAATGTCGGCAATGCGGCGGCAGAGCACATCCACGGGCATCTCGTATCCGTACTTGTAACGAAAGTTGGCGGCTTCGTAGCGTGCCTTTTGCACCTGCGAGCGCGAGTCCGCTGCGAAAACAAGAGTGCATTTCAGTAAAACCCACTAGTGCCTGGGCAAGCTAATAAATTAAAATTACCAATGCGTCCCGTCATAACGCAACCAATTTCCTTGGTGATGCCGAACAAGTGTGTCACAGTCTCTGGCACAATGTTCTTCTCCGTCACCTTCTTCTGGGTGGCTACAACGGCACAGTCGCCGCTCTTCAGAGCCACAGAGGTGATGTTCTCCTGCGTGATGGCCTTAAACGCATATTCTATGCGTTAATGAATACATCAAGTTAATAATAAATATTACAAAACATATAATGGAAAATGCATAATTTAAACAATTACTTACCGACTTGGTAGAGGCGTCCCTCGGGCGAAAAAATTGTAATGTGTCTATCGAAACCGGCTGAACTTCCACGAGACATGTTGTTTATTTGTTGATTAAGCTGGCGATAACAATACTCGTTGCAGTATATAATTTCTTAAATTTTTTCTCGAAATACTCACATACTTTCTTTAATATCAAATTCACAACTAGCTGAAGTGTACTTGGTTTTTTGATTTGCTCGAAATTTATAAAGTCATTGTTGACGAGGGATGGCTAAAAATATCGGTTTTCCGAGTCGATAGCCGGTTTGTTATCGCTTTGGTTCTGTGTGAATGGCAATAGTAAATAAATGGCTGGCGATACATTTGCGCTGAAGTGAATGGCATGCCCAAAACGAACAGGTAAATATACGACAAAGCAACTAAATACAAATAATATTAAGCCGAATGTTTAAGTGTTAACTGAGGTATATGCGTAAATTCGGTTCAACGGTGTTGTATTGCGAACATGCATGAGGATGATTTGAAAAATCAATTAACAATTGCGCGGAACGAGATTAACAACTTGAGGTACAATATAATCCTTGATATTGCTGAAGTTCAAGTTCAAAGTTATTTATGAATGCCTTGAATTCGATTACATGTGCAGACAGCAAGTGCGCAACTTGCAGCATGTGCAGCGCAAGGACATTGAAACAATAAACCGGTTGCTGCAGGATTTTCGCTGCGAAGGTTGCGCCAACAGAACCGTCAAGGGCAAGGACAAATCGGAAACGCTGCTCTTGCAGGTGCGTTGCAGGTGAGTAGCCAAACACAGAACACAATTTTTAACGTTCTATCAACCCTAGACAACCAGCAATGATATCAACGTCAACGGTTGTAATGATGTGGCCCATTTCAAACCCATTGGCATAATACGCAGCGGCTTCCCCGAGAAGCGTGCCGTGCCGCGCCAATCGAGCGTTGGTAGTCGACTCCGCAGCATCATACAGCTGAATGATGGCGTCTTTACTAATCCGGAACACTCACTGGAGGGTCTTGCCGACTTCTCGCACATGTGGCTCATCTATCATTTCCATCGGAACAATGCGCACCCCAAGGCAAAAGTAGCGCCTCCACGTTTGGGTGGTGAACGCATTGGAGTGTTCTCCACACGCTCACCGCATCGACCTTGCCCGATTGGGCTATCGCTGGTGGAAATCGAGAAGATTGACGGCGCCACTATAAGCTTCTATGGCACCGATATGGTAGATGGAACGCCTCTGCTGGATATAAAACCGTATATACCCTATTATGATGCACCAGTGTTAAGCATGGACTCAGGCATGTTGAGCATTTATATATTTAGCTTATCGTTGTTAGTTTGCTTTCAATCCACAATTAGATCGCACTTCCATTGTTCCAACTGAGAACAGCGTTGACTTTTATGATTCGCGACAGGAGCCCGATGGCGAAGAATCCGATCTGGAATTATATGGCGCCGTCGGCTACACAGCTGGTAACATAAATGTAGATGCATTAAGTGGCAATAGCATGCAGGCAGCACCATCGCCACCGTTGCCCAGCGCAGTGCGTGTACCCAACTGGGTGGTGGCCAGTCACCGTTTAAGCGTTTTTTTCAATGAGCACGCTGAGACTCAGCTGCAGGAGCTGCAGGTGCAGAAGCAATGCATTGTCGAAATCTTGGAGGCGGATCCACGTTCCGTATATCTGCGCACAAAATACGGCTCACAAATATTCACCTTCCAGCTTAGCGAGGTGACGGTTACGTGCAAGTTTGATGACAACGCTGGCACTGTAACCGTGGTACAAGTTCGCCGCAATGAAAATATCCAGGTGACCGCATTAGATGGGGAGCCACGCAAAACTTAAAGGAGGCATTTAGTCATAAGTTTTAAGCGCTGCATTCTGTTTCCGTGGACTGCTTTGTAGTAAAGTTAATTATGTGTTATCTTAAGTACTCAACTTGATGAGCTTTAAAATGTAAAAAGTTTCGATTTGTCGATTATGTATAAAATATATGAGACATTATTATGTGTGTGCTTGCTATGCAAAACAACTTAACTTGTGTTTATCTTTATCTTGGGTTTCTTAAGTTTACTAAATTGGTAAATTGCTTCAAGTAATTTTCATTTCTTTTCAGACAACATGAGCGACACACAGACGCACACAACACTGACCTGGCCAGAGTTCCTGAGCGAAGCCAAACAGTTTCTGGACAAGTCGCAGGAGTTGAACGATAACTGGGAGTTCGTTGAAAATGTGAGTTCCGCAAAAAGTTCTTTTCGCATTTAATACAAATTTGTTTTCCTCAGGACGACCAAGAGCCCAACAGCTTTCTCAGATATTCGCAAAAGATCAAGTGTAAGGCGAGCAATGATCTCATAAATGTAGAGTATCACATTGTCTACAGCGTGTCTTATCAAGTTCCAATGCTCTATTTTCAAGCACATAGATCAGGTATAATTACTCTTTATGTCTTTCGCATGTCGATAATAATAGCTACTTTTGTAGATGGAAGCCTCTTGGATGTGGAAGCCACGTGGAGCTTATTTATGCCTGACGCATCGCGTAGCGATCTCTACGAAATGCTGACCCAAATGGAGCATCCGGTGCTGTTTCGACCATTTATGGCTTTGCATCCTTGTCGCACCTCCGAAATTTTGGCACAATTTGGAAGGAAGAGTGAAAATATATTGCTTACCTTCATTAGCTTATACGGTCCAAATATTAAATTAAGTTTATCAAATAGTTATGGTTTAAATGGTTCAAATTAGTTTATGGGGCAAGCTCCTATGAAAATAAAAATCTAAATTTCACATATGAGCCCTTTTTTCTTCGAGTTTTCGTATTGTTCCACCACTAAGTAACAGGCGAACAGAAATGTTTAGTTAAACGATTTAACTGCAGAATAACCTCAAATAAACGACCTTCAAAGTATGCAACAACTTATTTTTAATGTATTTAAATCGAACTGCCTAAAAGTATACTAATACTAATTAACCAATGCTATGAAAATAAAAACCAAAATTTCACATATGAGCCCTTTTTTCTTCAAGCTTTCGTATTGTTCCTCCACTCAAAATAACAGGCGAACAGAAATGTTTAGTTAGACGATTTAATTGGAGAATAACCTCAAATACACAGAGGAGAAATACAGAGGTGGAGCAAGATCCTATGAAAATAAAAATCAATATTTCACATGCGATCGCTTTTTTCTTCGAGTTTTCGTATTGTTCCCCCACTGAACATACCAGGCGACCAGAAATGTTTAGTAAGACGATTTACCTAAAGTATACTAATACTAATTAACCAATGCTATAAAAATAAAAATCAAAATGTCACATGTTAGCCCTTTTTTCTTCGAGTTTTCGTATTGTTCCCCTTCTGAAAATACCAGGCGACCAGAAATGTTTAGTAAGACGATTTACCTAAAGTATACTAATACTAACTAACCAATGCTATGAAAATAAAAAAATATTTCTCATGTGAGCCCTTTTTTTTTCGAGTTTTCGTATTGTTCCCCCACTGAAAATACCAGGCGAACAGAAATGTTTAGTTAGACGATTTACCTAAAGTATACTAATACTAATTAACCAATGCTATAAAAATAAAAATCAAAATGTCACATGTTAGCCCTTTTTTCTCCGAGTTTTCGTATTGTTCCCCTTCTGAAAATACCAGGCGACCAGAAATGTTTAGTAAGACGATTTACCTAAAGTATACTAATACTAACTAACCAATGCTATGAAAATAAAAAAATATTTCTCATGTTAGCCCTTTTTTCTCCGAGTTTTCGTATTGTTCCCCTTCTGAAAATACCAGGCGAACAGAAATGTTTAGTTAGACGATTTACCTAAAGTATACTAATACTAATTAACCAACGCTATGAAAATAAAAATAAAAATTTCACATGTTAGCCCTTTTTTCTTCGAGTTTTCGTATTGTTCCCCCACTGAACATACCAGGCGACCAGAAATGTTCAGTTAGACGATTTACCTAAAATATACTAATACTAATTAACCAACGCTATGAAAATAAAAATAAAAATTTAACATGTTAGCCCTTTTTTCTTCAAGCTTTCGTATTGTTCCCCCACTAAAATAACAGGCGAACAGAAATGTTTAGTTAAACGATTTAACTGGAGAAAAACCTCAAGTACACAGAGGAGAAATACAGAGGTGGAGCAAGCAATAAAAATCAATATTTCACATGTGATCGCTTTATTCTTCGATTATTCGTATGCTACATCAAAAAAAAAAAGAACAAAAAAAAAAAGTTTATAAAATGTGTGATAGATAGTATTTATTATTGGTTGCTTTAAACAGTGATTACAGGCGTGGTTTACATAAATGGTTATGTTTCATATTTGTTTTTCTATTTAATTACATTTTTGAAGAGCCTTGGCACAATTGAAAACTAAATTTAGTTTTTATGTTATACATATTTGGTATGTGTGTGTGTGTGTGTATGCAAACCATATAAAGCGGAGCTGGTTCTTAGGATAAGGACGTCGAACAAATTTATTTCATTTACAGCACTTAAGGCTACCAAATGGCACACAAGTATACGAATGGCTCCGGTAAAACTACAACCAAGTTATAAGTATACATACATATACATACAAGGGTATTTATTTCGACCTAATTATATATATATCTAAATGTATTCGTACATGCAAAATGCAGTTGGTATTCTAAAAGCATTTACTATTTATGTATGAGTGTTTTTCCTTTATTTTTATTTTTATTTTTTAAATTTTGTTAGTAAGTATACTTTCAAGAAAATAATTATCATATCGTTTTCTAATTCGTTATAATCATTTATATATATTTGCTTTATACTGCTACACTAAATAAAGTTTATAATTTTGACTTAATTTCTGTAAATAAATACATTTAAGTCTCTAGTTAATCGCTTATATATTTTTCTGATCTACACTGTACATAGTTAATTATCTTATGGTTTAAATTGTAATTACATTTGATGTATTTATTTAGTTGGCTTACTTGTCCCTAATAGTACATTTCTCATTTATAATTAATGTTAACTGGCTACTGTGTGGCATTTGCATCCCAACGCCCAGACACAAGAAAGTTATCATCACCGGTTTGGAAATGAATACAGTTTTGTGGGCGAGAGGAGTTGCATCGAAAATGTTATTTTCAAAAATTATATAGATTCATATGTTTTGTGTATATTTTTTGCTTGCTTTGTAATCGAACAGAAAATGTACGTTCATATACAATAATATGCACTTATGTATATGCAAAACATCTGTACATCAAGAACATCTACATTTAAACTGATGCTATTCATTTTTAAATATTTAGTTTTTGAATGTAAAAAGTTGTTAAGTGTTGAGTTTGTTGAATCCCGTAAATGTTGCTGATCTGATCTGATCTACACTAACATAAAGCTAAACGATGTCCTGTGCTTGATATTCACATTTGAAATGTGGCAACAACAAATACAACAACAACAACAACTGAGTATTTTCAAAAATGACTAACCATGCTTTTTGAGTTAAAAGTAAATAAGTAGGTACTCTGTGTATACATTAGGTATTGGATTAATATTATATATACATATTTAATATATCATTTACTAGTGTTAGATTCGTTTAGAGCACACATGTATGCCTACAAGGAATGATTTAATATCAGTTACCCTATCGTTTCTATAACATCTGATGTATAACACAAACTTACATACATTTGTGTGTGTACATCATTACAAGTACTATATAGCTTCAGGTAATATTTAATTGGTGAACATAAGTTAAATATTGTTTCTCAGTATTATACCCAATCCGATGAGAATCCAAATATATTTAGTCCTAAAGGATTCGATTTCGATATTCATTCGATTCTTGTTATTTGGAGTTTTAAATTTGACAATAATTTATTGGTGTATATATATATTTGTTATATTGGTTTGAGTATTACTGTGGCAAATACCTACATAAACATACCTATATGGAACTATATCAAATATACATGCCTTACTTGGGTTAAAGCTATAGCATTTGTTCTTTCTTTGTATCTAATTTGTTGTATTTTTATATCAAAATTCTTTTAAAGCTTCACCATTTCATTGATATTTTGTATATCAATTTACATTGTTCTATTTACAATATATATATAATATAAACAGCATATATAATATACATTTGAATATACATAATATATTTTTGAATCTTCATATTTGGCATAGTGCTGCGCGTTAGCAAATAATTATTAACAATAAAATAATAAAAATAAATCAATTTAATTTACACTCAAATTTGGGTCAAAATTAAATGTTGCCAATGATATGTTTCACTATGTAGGAACTATATAAAAATTAAATTAAAAAAAAAAATCTGCTCATCTGATATCACACAGCACTAATTACGACGGATATAATTGTAAATACTATGTAAATGTAAATATATATATATATATATATATATATATAGATTTATTTGTGTGTAGAATTGTGCACTATTTTCTAAAATTCGCACTACAATGTTTGGTCTCATTTTAGTTGCATTATTGGACAAGTTTTCGCTAAGGTGTGTGTGTGTGTGTGTGTGTGTGTGTGTGTGTATGTGTGATCTTACAATATCTAATAAATACATGTGTACCAATCTCTACAGTACATCTAAAGCTTTCACATGGTTAACACTGATGCGCATATACAAAACTCTGAGATTTTGAATTCATATCTTAAGTTATACTGTATGTATATATACAGAATTGCTGGGCATATATATATACAGCTCACTGAACCATCTGGAATGCATATGACATTTGGAGTACTTGACGTACAAGTCATTTGATTATATATATGTATGTATATATTATAAACCTCAAAATTATTTGAAAAGCTCTGAACTCACTTAATTCACTCAACTAAAATATATGTATTTGGCTTAAGCAGACATCTTTGACTAGGTGAACCGTTTGCAAGCCAAGTTGGGGTAAACGGTTTAAAGCTATTTGGCTTGCTAAGGTAAATTATGGACGGTGGTGCTTCTGGTCATAATACGATAATCATCTTCCAGCTCATCGGCTGATTCAGCGGCCTGTCGCCGGCCGATGAAGTCGCTCGATGCGCTGCGCCTGAATCAGCTGCATAGCATATTAAAAAATCCGCGTCCCTTTTCCGAGCGTGGTGCCATCAGCATAGGAACTTGATTCTTGTGAGTTACCTTTATCTGAAATGTGTGTTATCAGAGTATATAAAGGTCTGACTGGAGAATCAAGGATCGTTTTTAGTCTTACCGTGCAGGGCATTTGCATCCAGGGCTCGCCATCGATTTGCATGGGAAATGTTTTCTTGGTTTTGATGATGACCTCGCAGCACTGGGCCAAACGACGGCCCGAGGCGCGTAGTCCGGTTCGCACCTGACCCATGTGCAGGCAATTCTCCAAGCCAATAACCTCGATCAGACGATCACCAAAATCTTCAAATATCATAATTCTCAATTAGTCCTTGGATAATACATGACATGTGCCACTTACCCTGTATGGCCACTGAGAGGTCCACGGATGTGAAGCTGGTGGCTGAGAACTCCTTGTCGCTGGACTTGAGTTTCTTGCTCTTGCCAAAAGGGCCGGCACTTTTGCGTATGCGCTTCTGGGACAAGTGTTCGCCCCACAAATTGGAGCCGCCATGTGTGTAGGGTATATTGAGCAGAGCCACGCCCTGTAAATGTGGCCCATTGGCCAGGTCCAAGGCAACGCCATCGCACTGAGAAATGAAAGCGAAGGTTTGAAGGCTTTTGATGTTTTCCTGCATATTGTCCAACTCAATTGGACACTCACCACAATCTCGATGTGCTCGTGCAGATTCTTACAGGATGCGGCAAATGTCTCAGAAGTTGCATATTCGAAATACCAAAGCTTATTTTTCATGCGACTGTTGAACTTATGCGGATTTTTCTCGCGCTCCAAATGGAACTTGACACAAATCGCAGCATCCTGTAATACCAATAAATAATCAGATTTGGCTAAAAGCGAATTGTATTTTTAGTCACGTATATTACTTAATATTGAACAATTTCGAATATCAACATATATTTAATTATACAGCGGAAGGTCCTTAGTTATGTGCAGTCAAGGCTTGCCACATAATCCTTGCGAATCACGCGCTTATTAAAGCATCCACGGAGTTGGCAGTATTTCCATTTTAGCATATTCAATGGGGGCTTGAATACCTGAGATTGCCTGCTAGGCGAAAGTAATGGGGATGGAGCAGATGATTGGGGATTGGCCCAGTTTGCTTGACGTCGTGCGACATGTTGCACATATGTGTAGACACATTTATTATGCATGTGAGCAAACAGTAAGGAACCATGGCGAACTGGGAGCTATGGGAAGTGTGAGTGGCATGAATAGCTCTGGTTTGGTAGTCACTTCATCATTTTCCTTGCGGTCCTTTAATTTGTGGCTGTTGCTTTTACTAAGTAAATAAGATTAATTATCGCTGGAGCGCAAATTGAATAATCAAACAGAGTGCGAGACAGGTAGCTAAAATGTTGACAAAACTTTTTAATTAGTTTGCTCGTGCCACTTGGGGCATCTCACTTTAAGTTGATGCTTCTGCTGATGCCGATGCGAGCTGCTGCTCTGTCTGGGCCATGCGGGGCCATTCAATTTGTTAACCAAATGTTTCGGCCATATAAAACAACACCTTAAGGTCATAAAGTCAGAGGACAGCTTTATCTGAGAGAGCGCATAAAACGCACATTGAATGCCATAAAAGATGCGTAAGACCAGGCTTGTCATTTTCTGATATTTGAGATTGAGTTAAGGCAATTCCGGCCAAAAATCGCAACGCACACAATTACATGTTTACCCATTGAGTCAATGACTCCCGCGACTTCCCCCCTGCGCTCCTCCTGCTCCTGATCCTGTAGCATTTCGTTGGCACTCTCATCAGCAACGCACAAGTTCGCGCTTAACGTCAATTGTTGACGTTAAACCAAAGCGTCAGTGTGAAATACCTTGCCATGGCGCATTACTTTGTTTCCCTTACCAACAACGAGCAAAGCTACCATATCACACGTATTTATATAAATATATATATATATATATATATATATATA
Organism: Drosophila nr. fundita; assembly: GCA_035044245.1. NCBI lineage: Eukaryota > Metazoa > Arthropoda > Insecta > Diptera > Drosophilidae > Drosophila > Drosophila nr. fundita. The sequence continues at coordinate 12,831,726 of JAWNMG010000673.1, forward strand.
TATATAATGTATATGGAAACGTATATGACAAGTTCCTTGTAGCACGTTTGGGAGTCCTTGTGCGATGTACTCGGAGCCAACATCCACATGATAAACATGAGTGCTAAATGGGTTTCAGAGGGAAGTGGAGCCAAGAAGGCTGCGTGAAATGAAGCCGACATGTGAAATCTCTGCAACAACAAAAATAATAACAACAACACATACTAGTAAATTCTACAACAGACAACGATATACCCTGTAATTGTTGGCAAACCAAAGCCAACTAATTGACGGACAGTGAGTTAAGCATACCACGTCTTCTGGCAGTTAACTACAGCAATGCACAAGGTGTAACCATAAATAGCTACACAATCCAAATGAAAATTCCTTAAGCCATTTTCTGATATTTTTGGCTTTGGTCTACCTTTTAGATATACGTATTTTTCGATAGGTGTTTCTGTAGGATCAAAATCGTTGACAGTTTGTCGGTAAACGCCTGCAGTTCAAAACAGACGCACAACAGGTCATAAATAAACTAACACCCTTAACCCGACACACGCATAAATACTGCGGCACACACACTACGGCACACACACTATGCCACACACACTACGACACACACACACACACATTAAGATACATATAGAGATAAAGACACACAAGGCAACAGACTCTAAATTGTGTGGAGCCTTCTTGTTGAAGCAATATTTTTATTTTAGCAAGGATTTTGTGGATCTTAATCTTGCAGTTGTGTGTGTGAGTGTGTGTGTGTGTGTGTGTGTGTGTGTATGTGTGTGTGCTCACTGCGTTTAGGCTGACATTCAATTAAGGGTGGGCAAGGTGGCAGGGAGAGAGTGCAAAACGTTTGCACAAAAAGGATTTCAACTTTAGCCGCACTTGACAAATGGAGCAGCATTACAAAGTACACACACAGATATACATATATATATATATATATATATATATATGTATGTGTGTATATACATTTATATATATTAAGGCAAATAGAATCAGTAAGCACTATCGCAGGTCCTGCCAAGTTGTTGTCCCCATTGGGCGTGTTTTTATTTTGATTAGACGCAGGACACGATTCCAGTTGCGCCTTGCTGATTTGTACAACACATCCGTTTTAGTAGTGTTGCCATTCTTTTCAGTTTCTCTCCGTTTCTCCGTTTCTGCGTTTCTGCTTTTCGCCTCGTTTATTTGGTATTACTTTTCACATCTTGTGGCTGCCTGCCTGTAAATTTGCCACTTAAACTTTCTTTATTGCCGCATTAAATCCTTGCCAGCTACTTAGTCGCACGTAGTGGCAAAAGTGTCTTTGATTTCTGCTACCATCTTTCGCTCTGTAGCTGTATCTAAATTATTCAAAAGCCTTTAGCCAAAATAAAAGTTTCAAAGTTACTGGATTCGCATTCCTCCTTGGAATTAGAATTTATTATCCAATGTGTTTACGTGGGCACAGTCGCGTCAAGTTGTCCCTGGAGCGCAATATGTTTCCCTTGGCCATTTGGCGGGCATGTGGCATGCAATAGTAATTACTAATTAGTCACCAGTCTCCAGCTGGGCTGCAGTGACAGCCAAAGAGGCATATAACCCAAGTCTAACTCAGCATAGTCAGCAAATCGAATGGGGATAATGATCTCAACTAGGAGTCTGAAATGAATGTCTTTAAAGCTGATAATAGCTAGCATTCGCTCCCAAAGGATTCTGTCCACTTACATTTGAAACTTTTGCTCGTGATTGGATTGGAGTCCTTTGAATCCATCCAAACTGCTGCTAATGATGGCTGTGTGAGCCTGAATTTCAGCGTTGCATCAAAGATGCAAATGAGCCTCAGCCTCAGTTGATTGTCTGTCCAGCTCGTCAGCTATTTCTGTTGTTGTTTGTTTTTGGCGTGGGTGTGCGTCTGTGTGTGTGTGTGTCCAGTCAAATTGGCCACATCGCATTTGTTTGTGCAACACTTTCGCAATTGCGCAATGCGCTTGCAATTTATTTCAAAATGGTGCATGTTTTTTTGAATGCAACGTGCCACTGGCTTCGACCACAGGATATCTCATATCTCATATCTCGCATTGAATTGCAATTCTATAAAATTTGCATCCTTTTCCATTGCAGCGCCATTTGCTAGAGTTGCTCTTCGTTTATTTTCGTCTATTTGATTTTATGAATTTATTCAATGCAATCCGAGAGGAATTTGCATTAGAAAGAGCTGCGCTTTTTCAACTTTCCACTTGCGGGGCAAGTCAGGTTGCAGCTTGCCACTATTGCTTTATATATGTATGTGCGTCGGAAATGCTGCACAAGTGATTCACTGAATATATGGATATCCATATAAATCATCGAGTAGAAAGCATTATTATAATATCCAGAATCACTTTACTTGAGCAAACCCGCCGGCGATTCAGTGCTCTTATTAAGTATTTGCTGTCGAAAAGGGTTTTTCTTAGTTTTCCATTGAGCACAGATTATTGCAGAAATATTATCAATGGTTTAACCATTATTATCATATATTATATATATATTATATATTACAAAAAATAAATTAAAAGTGCAGCAGGATCTTCATCAAAACTATATACTCAAGACGAAGAACCAAGATTTAGGCTCAAAATTCGATTAGCTGTTGTCTCTATTGAGCTGGCCACAACAGGACACTGAGACATCAACAGGACATTGCATCAGCCAGTCAAATATATATGTTTTGCTCAGTGGTTAAGTGATTTACGGTAGGAAAACAAGCTTGAGCTGAATACTCACCACGCCAACGGAGAAGTAATTGTTGATAATGTTATAGGGCACGATGCAGTCCTTGTCCGATTGCACTTTGATTGCCTTCTGTGGAATGTTGGTGCTGCTGCCGCAATGCGATGCACTGATTGCCACTGGTATCTCTGTGGTTGTGGGTGTTCCTGGTGCTGGTGCTGGTGCTGCTGCTGCCACTGCCACTGCTGGTGATGGTGTTGCGGGTGCGATGGGTGTGATGGGTGTGATTGGCGTGCTGGCCACTTTACGTTGCCTGTTCTGTTGCTCCTGATTGTTGTTATTGTTGGGGCTGTTGGTCGTGCACTTGTCCGACAAATCCAATGACAATGTAATTTGCTGTTTAACAACGTTGCACCGACCATTATTATGATCGTTTTCATTACTCTCAAATGTGGCAGCATCCGTTGCCGGCTCCGAAGAGGCAGCAGCTTCCTCTGCTAACTTTTTCTGATGTTGTTTGTGCTGCACGAGCAGCGTTTCCAGCGATTGTTTTTCTGTTTCATCCGTTCGGGTTAGGGTTGGCATCTCTGCATTTCCCAACTGCTCTTGTTGTGGCTGTGGCTGGCATTTTTGCGACAGGTTGGTGTTGAGGCTGCCTGCGGCACTGCCACTTGAGCTTATTGTGTTACTGCTGCTGCTGCTGCTGCTCATTGTGGCAGTCAATGTTTTCTGCATGCGCCTCGTTTCGAATGTTGACATTGAAATGCTCTTGGTCGTTGTGGTGCGTGTGCCACTGTCAGCTCCCACCTGCCGTTGCCCCCCCTCTGCAGCACCCATTGTTGACGTCGTCGTCGTTGTCCTTATATCCTGAGCGTATTCCGTTGCCATCATAATCGAGGTGTCGGATGCCGAAGTAGTTGGCGTCGGGTTCACATTTGACATGTTGTCTGTGCTGCAGCTGCTGCTCATCAGATTCTGTCGTTGAATTTCTTCGAACCTTTCGATCAGCGATTTGTCGACTACAACGCTCTGCGACAACTCAATCACCTTTTGCATGTTTGAGTGCAAAGTTACCTGCAAATAGTCGAACAAACACACACACAGATGCAACACACTGTTAGTTTATGGCTATTGAAGTTTACAATTGGCCACGAGCCCGAAACATGTGGCAACAGAGTAAATTAGTTTGTGTAATCGGTTTTTGGTTGCACCCAACTGCCTGAAACGCCCAAAGGCCTTTGTTTTTGGCCAAAAACCGCAGACATGTTCAAACTGCAAACTACAAAACTGTAGAAGAAAATTGGATTTTCCCCAATAGTGCCTTGTTGTTGGGCGTTGCAAAGTTTTGTTGCACAACTGTTGCCAGCAACTCAAATGGATGGATTTTCTTATGTCGTTCAAGTTTACAGCTCAAAAGTTTATCGACACCCTTATTTGACTGCATTTTAATGGACATACCGACGGAGGTGTGATCGCTCACCTTTGGCCGCAGCTCCTCGACGGTTGGCAGACTGTTGGTCACCTCGAAGCTCCATCGATCCAGCATTACGGTTGAGGCACGCTTTATCTTTTCCATTAGCTTGGGTATATTTTCACCCTCATAGCCGCCGCCCCAGCGCAGGCAGCGGGCCAAGTCGTTGCCAGTTCCTAGGGGTATCACCCCAATGGCTGGCTGGGTGGCCAGCTCGATGGAGTCTGTGGGTGTTGGTGGGTGTTATAATTTAGTCACACAGGTGGCTGCTGCTGCCGTTTTTTGCTTACCCATTGCCTCGAGCACCCAGCCGACAGTGCCGTCGCCACCGCAACAGATTACTTTGAAGTTGGGCAGGTCCTTAAAGAGCGTAAGTCCTAGCCAAAAGTAAAAAGGAAAGCTCATAATTGAAGTGGCTTGCCACGCGATTTGCATTTAATGTCGCACCTTCTTTGGGTCCACCTTTGGACAAGTCGTAGACCTGTCTGGGATTGAGCATGTACTGGAACTTGCGCAGGATGCGATCGCCCTGTCGCCCGCCACTCTTCGGATTGACAAACACCAGCAGCGGACAGCTCAGCTCATCCGGCAGCGTGATTTGGAAATGTGTTGCCTGCTGATGATGATTCATTTGTGATTTCTATTCAAGGCATTCGTGTTGCACGGTGATTGATTGATGCGTGTGCAGCAAAATGGGGTACAATTTTGGTGTGGGCAATGTGTTGAATGGGTTGATTGGGTTGATTGGGTTGTTAGCAAAGCGAACAAGTACAGCAAGCGGCGTGCGTATCGAGAGTGAATGGATTAGTACAATTGCCAATTAATTTTGTTGGGTATTTGCGAAGCGCTTGAATCAAAACTTGTGAACAGATCCACTCACTTTGTAGGTCTGATTAACCGAACGCTGGCGATCCAGGACAGCTGGACAAATTGCGGTGGGTGGCACAATAAGTCCGGCATATTCACCCAGTGTGCACTCCTTCTTCACCGATGAGGCGCAGCGATTATGCAGCTAAAGGAAAACAGAGATGGCATTAGTAGAGAGAGAGAGAGAGAGACAGAGAAATATATGTCTGTACACTGAGAGATTTTGTATCGAATTAAGTGTAAGAACGAAACCAGCGAAAAATTAAATCTAGCTCATAAAATCTTAGCGGACTTAAATTGCATTTACACTCCAATTTACTCTAGGCCCAAAAAAGAAACCACTTACGAAGGGCCGGCCGTCTGGGCCACGACTGCCACGCCTGCCACGCCTGCCAAAATGCTCATTTCGCCTTAATGAATCCGATTAAAAGTTTGTTAGCGCCTCTCCCAAAATGTTAATTTACGCTTAAATGAGATTTAAGTGCGAATTTTTTCACTTGAATTATTTTAAAAGCCAGGGATATATATAGGGATATATATATATATATGCTATCGATGAGAGAGCTTTGAAAAAATAAGGCTGCTAAGTTAATTACGAGATTCATTAAGCTGATCACATTAAATATTAAGTAAGCAATTAAATATGTAGGCTAAATATACAGTTATTTCTACTAAACCAAATTGTTGCACAGATTCTGATCAATTTCTGAATGTTGTACCACTAAAAGTGGAAATGCAAATATATTTACAAATATAAATGGATTCTTGCAACGTTTTGCTTGCATAATATCATAAAATACAGTTTTGTTGCATTCGAGTTGAAAGTCTTTTTGTTGCATTGTTGTTCGTGTTGTTTTCTCTGCTGCTTGTTGCTGTTGCGATAACAAATGTGGCATTGCCTTGACTACTGTTCTTGTCAAAGTCGTTAGATAAGGTTGGTATTGCCTCCAGCACGAAACAAATCTCCAAACACAAATGGAGGTTGAAATGCTGGTGTTATCTGGTGGTATCTTGTGATTTTGGTGGAGCAAAGTGGCACAGCTCGGGGCATGCAGCAGCATAATTTCTTTGAGTTGTAGCAATTTGGAAGCACTAACGAAGCCAAAACTGAGAAACAACAAAATAACATTTGCATTTGTGCACACAACCTGTATGAGCTGCACCAGTTGAAATCACATCAGTTGAACAAGTTTCAGACATGGCCAAAACAAGCATGACAAATCTGCAAAATGTTCAGTTCTGTTGTTCAGTTGATCAGAATAATTCATTCAGTTCTGCGTTTTGCAAGATTTCAAGCTTGTGCACAATGGAATGCCGCCTCGGAGCGAAATAGGAAACTTATCCTACTCCTTCTCCTACTCCTTCTTCTACTCCTTCTCCCCTCTCCTCTCGCCTATCTGCTTGTCGGCAGCTGTCTTGTTAAATAAAATAAAGTATTGAAATGCCAGCTACACTTGTTGTCAGGGTGACAATGTCGGGATTTCATGTTATTTTCATTTATATTAAGCTTCTGCAGGCAGGTTCAGTTCGACACATTTTAAAACACATGTCAGTCAATGGATGCGGACGTTGAAATAATTGAAAATCGCTTTCGGAGATGTGTGATATGAATACTTACCATCATGTGGCACCAGCGACAGGTCAGACCAGTGATGCCGTGGTAAGCCTTAATGCGTTTGCGGCACTTCGAGCAGCGTCCGTAGCAATTGCCCTCGACCCAATGATGCAACAGATCTGCGCCGCATTTGGGCTTCTTCGATTTCACATAGGTGGTGATGCATGAGGCGGGAGCATGTTGCACGCATCGCTCGTGCACCGTGTACTTGCAAACTAATCATAAATGAGAACAAACATGCAACGCATTTTGGTCATTTTGGCTTCAAATATATAGAAATTTTATTATGGCTTCTACAAATGTAAATGTCTTTTGAGAAATGAATAAAATATCGAATCGAAAGCAATAAATCAAAATTCAAATATTAAGTATTTGATTGCCTTTTATTCAAATTCAAGTCTATGCGCCATACTTACGGACACAGCAGAGTCCCTTCTTGCCAAGGCCGACTAACATGTTGAGGCAGAGATTGCAGTACGCCGGTTTGCTGAAGTGCTTCAAGCGCCACACATGGATGCCATCCTCCTTGAGAGTGGTGCTATCAACGCCTGCAGCGAATGGAGAGCTAATTGTTATTTCATTGGGTTTGGCATAAAACACGCAGCTGGCCACTTGAGTGGAAGTGCAGAGAGCAAAGATGCACTTAATGGCCACGTTTCACTTACTTTTCCTTTTTTTCTCTCTTCGATTTCTTTTTATCTTTTTTTTCTGGCTGTGAACCTTTGCGAATTACTTGATTATTAACGCAGCCAATGGAGGCAGTGTGAAAGACCAGGAACTGAAAGCTTCACAGCCATTTGGCTCGCACTCACCTAGGAGGACGAGGAGGGGTATGGTTGTCATGCCACCACGTTGCCACTCATCTAAGGACACTGTGCCATCGGCGTCATAGTCAATTTCAACCATCATATCTTGCAGTATCTGTAAGTAAAAAAAAAGTCGGAAAATTCACAGAGTGGTTGCGAGAAAATGCTGCCGTGTGACTGGCTCAGTCTATGCGATTTCCTGATAGACGTACTGCGTCCGCCCCAAAATAAACTTAATATTATCCACAAGTGCTTTTTGACGTTGATGCCGCATCAGTAGTTAGATGTATGGAAAGTTTTGCAGGCAACCTTTATTGGATTGCCGGCTTAAAAGTGTGTAAGCCAAAAAATGTTCCTTTGCAATGTGCAGAGATATTGGCATAATGAAATTCGAAGCTAAAATGTGATGCAACCGATTTTTATTTTTTGTGCTCGAGTGCATTGAGTTTGCAGTCAGCTTAAGTGCAGATGCACCTCACTTGATCCAATAATTGATTGTGCAATGCGGCGTAAGACTTCAATCGATTTTAAATCCAGTTTTTCAATTGCATTTTCGGTTGAAAATTTCGTTGGAAATTCGCTTAGTCCCACTACATTCTGTATAATCCAGTTTGCTTGGCTTCACTCTCATATCATGGGATTCTTTTCCTAGAATCATCTGGCTGCTCTAAGAAATATACAATTTCCGGCTCCAATCACGTCCAATTTCACGTCCTGTTGCGTTCTTCGAGTGGTGGTGAACTTTGATCAACTTTAAGTTATTATTATACACAAGTTTCTGTAAAATTTCCATCCCTTTTGGCTTGTAGACCCTTATGTTTTAAGCGGAAATGAATTTCAGAATTGTGCAACTCCTCATTACTTGCTTTCATAATTTCTGTTTCAACTGACTTTGAGTCAACTTTCATATCCTGTACCAATTATGAAAGGGTTTCATATAATTATGCAGATATATGTAAGTATATCCGTAATGCAGAAGAAAGCAGCTCGGACTCAATAATAATGTATATATGTCTGTCTGTCTGTTTGTTATTCTCCAGATACCTAAATCAACCCAGATTTGGTTCATAGGAAGTGCACGCATAAAGGAAGTACAAATTTATGTAGAGTATCTGCTATTTGAGCACTTTTAACAAGAGCATTCTCGAGGCAAGGGTCCCTTTATAATATCTACAGGGTAAATAATAATCGAGCATTCTCGATTAGGAAATTCATACTTGATTCCATTTCGCAAAACAAAAAGGGCGCAAGAATTTTTGATTACAAAATTTTTGTATATGCTTAGAATTTAAATGATGTGGCTTTCGTGGGCTTTGAGGCTGTGTCATAAGCCCTTCATGGCTATTGAAATGAATGTGGTCCAACAGCAAACGCCATCCAATCCCAACGAGCCAGCGCATTAACATTGCTGGAATCATCGTTGCCATAGTTTCGACACTGGCCAAGGGTATTTGGTTAATTGAGTTTTCCGACGCTTTGAGTTTATTTGTAGTCACCATGTGGTTGAGAGCATTTTTGTCCTTGCCATTCATTTTTTTGTGGTCGTTTGATGAGTTGAGCGATAACCTTAAGAATTTTCATACTTTCTTTTCCCTATGCGCCCTCATTCATAATATATATGTATATATCTATTGAAGTACCCAAGGGAGTACAGATTGTATTGAACTCAACAAATATGAATGCCATAGAGACAGGTCTAAGCCGGGCACAGTTATGACACAGTCGTGGAACGAGTATATTTGAGTCGGACAATCGATTCAGGTTAGTCCACTTCTTGTTGCCATGGCTTGTTGTCCAAACTATTAAGTTTCTTAAGTTGGCTTGGTTGGAGTACGGCGTGTGGCCGAAACGAATGCCAGCTGAGAACTTGTATCGCAAAACAATACAATGAAATTAATTTCGAGTGCCTTTCGTTAGCCTCGGTTACGAATGCTCGTAAGTAATTGAAAAAGTTTTAGCCCGTTGGACTGAAACTCACCGGATTGAGGCGTAATCTGAGCGATTGATTATTGGTTGATTGTGTGTGTCTGCTTTAATAAGCTGAATTCTCTGTTCCCTGTTCCTGATTGCCGTAATTATTTTTAAATGTACACTGCTTAAATTGTGATTTTTATGTGTGTGGGGGAATCCTTTGAACTTAAACACTTACCGGACGTAGCTCACTGACATCCCAACCAAGATATTCGGCCACGGCCATCATCTGATTAACAATGGCATCCATTTCAGCAGTGTCCAGTACTCCATTACTATCTGTATCATACAGCCGGAACATGACTGAATGGACGACAGAGAGAGAGAGAGAGAGAGAGATAGAGAGCGAATGAATTAATGAGCTAAGGTCAGGTGCACGACTTGGAACAACCGCGGTTCCTTTTCACTTACATTCGAGCTTGTCCTCAGGCCGGCCGGCCTCGAGCAGTGATAAATAGCAAACGACATCCTTCAGCGGAACCTTCAGGGTCAAAGGATCAAAGTGGGAGAGTTTACGTGCCAGCAGCTTAATGTCAGCTGCAAGTTACCAAAAAAAGTCACACGGTTAAAATGCATTCATTAATTATTTAAATTGCACAAGCAAAAAGTATTAATTAAACCGATGCAGTCAAACTCATTTGAAGCATTTCGATTTAGTTTCCCCTGTGGCACTTCTGGGCGGCAGCTGCAATTGCCATTGACCGAGTGCCAGGCTTTCTTTGTGTTTGCCATTGTTGCAGGATATCGTTGCAGCTGCAATCGACAGCTGCCTGCCTGAAGCTGGCCATTGTTTGCTGTTCACACTTTGACACTCGTTATGTCTAAGGAATAGTTCGTTTGTGTTCCTTTCCTTAATTGTCACAATTTGCACCAAGTGCTTGCGTTTAATCTTTGCCATTTTGCTCTCAACAAACTTGTAAAATTCAAAAGTTAATTTTTTATTTGGCAATTGTTGGCGTCCAATCGAAAGTTTTATTAACGCCAAGCTATGAACCCAACTTCACTCCTCATAATTAAATTCGTATATATACGGACACTCAGCTCTCCCTTGATTCCGGCGGATTTGTTTAGTATTCTTTTAATTTTGAGTGCTCATAGGATGTTGCTAATGGCATTAATATCGATTTTTTTCGGCACAAAGCCAAGGAAAGCGTTTCCCATTCAGAGGCTTTTGTATCACTGACATATCGCAGTCAAGAGAAATTCTTTTCTACATTTATTTTCTAATTGCTTTAAATATTTAACGATTTGGACAGGCCGTCAGCTGCTGCTACTGATGATGATGATTATGAAACTTTCGTCAAATTCGCATAAGTTAAGCACACACATTTGGGCCAAGTTAATTAGAATTGCCTTTGGCATTTGGTATTTGGCATTTGGCATTTCCTTGCATGTTGGCTCACATTTAACTTTGTGTAATGTGCTTGGCAGTTGGAGGGGCGCTTCAGCTAATTGTGTTTACATTTCTATTAATACAGCGACTAGTTGCCAATAAATTAACATGGCTAAAATATTGGTTAATATTTACGTTTGGATATCAATAACTAAATGAGATACGCACTGAAGTCAATTTGGTCTTTGGCCAGCACAAACATTTTCAGCTTGATGAATGCATAAAGTATAAATATGTGTACATATGTATGTATGTATGTATGTATGTGTATATTATATATAGATATGTATATTTAAAAGTATTTTCTGTGGTGATCAATGTCAACACACTGAAGCCAATAAATAAAATTTGCTGAGCACGCAGAGGGAAACAATATCCATTCCCATGTCCATCTGCAAAACGGAAACCAAAGCAAAACTAATCCAATTAGCGCTTACACTCTCACATACGCACACCCCACCCACACACTCACACACCCACACACACACACACACACACAGGAGACAGACGCAAGGCAGGCACTGTTTTCTCATTACTTGTTATATGCCTTTTACCCAAACGCAATTTTTCTAAGCAGCGCAAAGGACGAGAGAGAGAGAGAGGGAGAGAGAGGGAAAAAAGTGACCCACAATTGCTGGTAAAATGCGTGAAACGACCGGCTCGCACCACAAAAAGCAGCGCGAAACAAAAGAAACAAAAAATGGAAAAGAAAAAAACCAGAAAAAAACAAAAAAAGAAGAAGAAAATGAAATTTACGATCATTAATCATTCGTGCACATTTCAAACGAAGCGAAATTAATGTAAGCAAATGGTGAATAGGGAATGGCAAGAAAAAACGAAGAAGACAAAAAAAAAAATACAGCTACAGCAAGCGAAGCCATTCGTAGCTTACTTTCAGGCCTAAATAACTGTATGTTCCTGTGTGAGTGTGTGCGTGTGTGTGTGTGTGTGTGAGTGTGAGTGTGAGTGCTAATTTTACGCATTGGCGCGGCGCACTTTGTGAAAATGCAAAAATGTTCTAATTGGGCGTTGATTTACGACATGAACTTTGACATTGCTTTTGTTTCACTTCGTTTCGCACTGCGCACCTTGAATTTCCTGCAACAGCTTGAGCTTTTATGCTGTCTGTGTACTTATTACAGGGTATTATGCTGCATGACTCATGACTGGCAGCCAGTGAGCCAGCAGTTCGAAGTGAACTGTTTATTTATTTACTATGCAAGCACTTCCGCTTCCGTCTGTACCTTTCACCTTTCACCTTTCATGTTTGGACATGGGTTTTTCTGTTTGTTGCCTTTTCACTTTATAGCTTTCGGCATTTGCTACTTTTGCATCATTTATGAAGTTTTGCATGCTCGCGAATTAGTGCAGAAGCTTTGTGTTTTGCCGCCAGTTGAGCTCCTGCAGCTAATTAGTGAATGCGTCGAGAGTTGCTTTTGCCACGCTGCTGATTTGGCTTAAGTAAAACAATAAGGAGCAGACAGACAGACAGACAGACAGCTAGTTGGTAATTGGACAATGCACAGTCGCTGGCATAAAGCAGTTGCCCCACTCTACGCATGGGGATTGCACTGAGCTTCTCATTTATTGTGCGCGTGCTGTGTGGCAAATACCATGCAATTTAGCATCTGAATTGGCTGGCGGTCTGTCGTTGTGTCTGTTTGTCTGTCGACAGAGTAATCAGTTGGCAAAGTGACAGCCGCAATGCTGACAGTTGCAAATGCTTGATGCGCCAATTGAAATACTCAAGATGTTGTTGCACACTACTACATACAAGTATATAGTATATATATATATATCTTTCCATATGTAGTCGTATATATGGGGCTTTATTCAGTAGCTATAACGCCCACATTGTGTGGCAAGTTGGCTAATTGCGGTTCAGTTGGCACACACAATGTGTGCCTAATTGAAAGTCAAACTCAAACTCGAACTGCAAACTCATCCAGCGACCGGGCACATTGTAATTTCCTCATATCGCGCTACACTTCGACGTGACGCGACTCGAATTGAGTTACAATCTAATTAATACTCACTATCAATTTTGCAATTAACGGAATTGTTGCTCTTCTTCGACGAATTGCGCGACATTTGCGAGGGATTGGTCTGCGAGTGCGAGGGGCTCGAGTCCACCGAACGGCGTGCAGCGTTGATGCTCTGGAACATGCTCGGACCACTGGCCAGCGGGCTGGGCGTAACGGTTAGCATGGGATGTACACTGCCTGCAATGTGTATACACAATAAAGCGAAGGAAACAACTCACAATTAACCATCAACACATACATATACGTATACACATACACATACACACAAACAAAATAACATACATAACATTCCACAAAACGATTTCAACGCAATTTCAACGATTTTCAATTCACTGCAGAGGGTATTACAAAGTTGAGTTCTGAATGAAAAATTCGTTTAACAATATATTTGAAAAATATATCAAAAGAAATTATGAAAATTATGTGCCTAAGATAGATATTTCGGCTTGGCAGGGCGAAATTGCGAGAAATTTGATTTGTGGAATGTGTTCTCCAAATAAGAGAAAGATAGATATGAAGAGAGAAAGAGAGTGCGGGAAAGAGACATACACACTTACCGGTCTTGCTGGGATCGTGCGTCAAATGGCCGCCAAGTGAGTGCTGTAACTTATCCGTAATACCATGGATTTTGTCGACAAAGCTGGTGCGTGCCTGGGCCTGGGCTTCGCTGCCAATGCTGCATTGCGGCATCAGTTCGGCGATGCTGTTCAGGTTTGGTATGGACCCTAATTACAACAGTCCCAAACAGCAACAAGCAACATGCAACGAGCAACGAACCACCAGTGACAAATGTGTTGCAATTATTAAACTGACTCTCGTCTGTCATGTGGCATGTGCCATGTACCATTTCCCTATCCATATACACATCTATATATATATATTTATATATATATATCGATGTACTGGCTATGGGCAATGGATATGGATAGGTCATTGGTATCGAAGGCGGCTTACCCTTCGTGTGAGACGTGACCGGCGCACAGGCGGCTGTGCTGCTAATGGCCGCCATTTGGCTGAGCGCCTTGCCATGCAACTGGGCCTGGGTGACGTTCGGTTTGAGGAAGGACACAAACAGATGCTTGGCCAGATCCAGCGGCGCTTCACAGTCCAGGAATGCGTCCAAAAACCGACGAAAGCCATCGAAATCAATGTCCTGCAAAACACAATTAATTGTTGAATTTTAAATTATAAACTCGGCCTTAAGTTGGAGCTTTGCAGAGTATGCTTCTAGAATCTATAATTACATCGGCGTACATATATATATATACTCGTATATATTAAATCTTATTTACACACACACACAAATTGTTATTCTCGGTGATTTGAGGCGCATCGACATCGTTATGTACGTGACTGTAAATGTCCTCTGAGGATCTGCAAATGAATTTTATGAATGTGGCCTGCAACGGACCCCTCAAGGGTGGCGGGTGTGTGGGGGGAGAGGAGGCGACCGAAACTCTTGGCGTATTAGCAGCACGTGTAGCTTTGTACTGACAATACAAAATGATGAAATGACATTGATAGATATTTTGATATGGGAACATTTATGGACAATAAAGGCCCGCATCAGTTCAACCGCGCCCAGCAACAGATAAAGCATCCAACTGCCTAATTTTGTAAACACAAATTATGCTTTAAATCTCTAACGGTTACCCGTTACCAGTTTCCAATTACCAGCTATGGTTACGGTTACCACTTCATTATGGGCGGGATGTTGTGCAACAGAGATTATGCTTGCCTGGCGGCAGGCAGCAACCATTAATTGGCAAATGAGCTAGTCAAGCGATAATGAGCAGCGTTTTTAAACAAAACATTAAAAAAACGACGACAACTGGATACTCTTCGCATCTAAATAATAATCGACTTGAAAAGCTTCAGAAATTCACAATTCAATTTACTGATTGCTTTATGCCCATTTCCAGCCAACATTTATTATTAACTTGTACAATTTGGAATGCTTGCGCATAGTGTATAAAGCGAAACGCTTTAGAGAAACGTCACATTATATTTATTATCATCATCATTGTAATGGTGGTGCTGCTGCTGCTGTTGCTGTGGCGTTTTAAATTTCGAGCATAAAACAAAAGATATGACAGCCCAGGAACATTAAGATTATGCTGAGGTTGGAGTTGAGCGCCAGCTCAGTTGTCTACGGGCTCGGCCTAGCACAGCACTTTGTTGGGAATGGGCCGTCATGAAACTGAATACAGCCAAATGGAAATTTATACCTTGGGAAACGGCAAGAACATGCTTATGTCGACCAACAACAAGAGTAAATGTCTAACACACTCACACACACACACACACACACACACAGCAGTAGCTGGCACTATAGAAATGGCACGCGAATCGCGTTAACCGAATTTATTTAGCAAGCAACGAGATACGCGTGCGAAACCGGCAAGAGACTCTCTTTTTTCATAGAACTCCTCTCAATCCTACATAGTTTGGTATTTTGTCAGAGCAGTTGCTCTTATGTGTGTGTGTGTGTGTGTGCGTGGCTTAATGAATAAATATTCAAGCATATTTGGAGCGCACAGTGCGTATGTGTGATATCCATTACACTCAAATGCACTCACGCCGGGGCGCTGATAACCAGAGGAGAATGTGGCGCTTTTAGCCCATTTAGTCAGTTTATTACGCTTTGCCCCTACCACACGCCAGCGCCTGGATACATCGTCAAAATCTTACTCAGGGGCCTAATCTGCATTTTGCATTCATCCATGTATTGCATACTTTTCGGGGCGACAGTCAATGTGTAAATTATGTATACGCCGCGTCGCCGGCACAAGTCAGTGGCAAGCGAAGCGGAAACCACATATCAACTCTGCAGCAAATTCACAAATTCTCACAACTCCAGAAGCCAAATAAATTGCATAACCACTCACACATGCACAACGCCAGTGTGTGCTCGTGTGTGTGTGTGTGTGTTCGTACGTGTGTGTGTGAGTCTGTTCGTGTGTGTGTGCTTATGCAGCTGACATTCTGGCTTTGACATTAACTGCATGACAGAAATTTACATTTGCCGGTGGCATGTGAATAATGCGGTTGATGAGCAATACCTAAGCGGGTCCGATCCGGCAAAAAGAACAAAAGATGAGTGGGGAGCCAATTGCGTCACTGCTGCACAGCATTTGGATTACTTGGGTCAAGTGCAGATTACCAGCACAAGTGTTTAGTTCAACAATGTAGTAAGCCAAGCTCATTTTGTTTAAGCTTGCTGAAATTGCCCCAAGCACACAATTCAGTTAACTCGGCTCATAAAGCAGTGCACAGTTGCCCAACCAAATTAAGAATAAACAAACCTGGGCCAAGAAAGAGCAGTCCAAAAGTTTGTTGCTCATTGCAAATTCAGCACAAAGATGGCCATCAACCAATGATACCCAATAGCTAAATGAATTTACATCATTTCGCCAGCCAATTTGAAGACGTCGAGAACATAATTCAATGGCAGAGCCAATCTGAAGACAAGACACTTCAACAGTTTCCAGCAGCTGCCTTTAATTAACTTAATTGAAGTGTTGCAGACGAAGTTGCTGCAGACTCAGGGGCTGACATCGAACCTCGAGCGCTTTGCGAGGCGACCAAGCGTAAAGTAAGCAGCTTTTAATAAGAAAAACACACATATATATAAATACACATATATATATATATATGTATATACAAACAAAGTATGTTAGACAAGCTCAAGTACAAGAGAGTCTAGAGTCTAGTAGTTGTCTTCACAGCACTTGTGGCATGTTCTGGTAGCAAGTTTAAACAGAATGCCATCAAATGCGAAAGCACTTACATCTAAACCAAATAATCATTTGTTTTCTATCAGGATTATTATATAGTTTGCCACCGCACAATAAACCGGAAATAATGGACTTGAGCTATATGGGGCATAAAATTTCGAAAGTACTTTCGTAATTTCCACTGGCGGTGGCTTCAACAAAAATAGCAACAGCAACATCAAAATGCCATCGAACTTTAATGCATAATAATAATAATTTTCAGGAATTTGTTTAAGCAAGTCCTTCAGGCAAAAACCAAAAGAAAAACCTTGCTTGGCAGTAATCTGCTTTTCAGTTTTTTGTGAGCTTGTGAAGATGAGCTTGGCCAGTAAATTGATATGCCAATCATTGGAGGAGTTGCAATTCGCTATCAGAGTGCAGTATAAGTATTGGGTTTACACGAAATTGTGTGTATTTTTGTACACCATGGGAGCTGAGTAAACTCAATTATACCTTTTAGCATTGCACAACACTGACACACACACACACACACCTCAAACAGCTCATGAGCATGGCTGAGTGGACTTAACAGCATATTGCAATTCCCGTAATGCCATTAAAAAACGAACATCAAATGGACACGAGTCGTAAATGTTGAAATCATGTTGTGTGTGTGTGTTGTGTGTTGTTGACCAATTCAATTTGACATCAAAATAGTTTTACGAATTCATTGCAATTTCTGTCAAAATGTGCCCCCAAGCCACATTTAATTTGCCATACACACGCTGATTGTGCAACGATTTTCTTTTTGACGCAACTTAATTGATTGTCGCAGAGCATTTGAATTGGGGAAGCACATATCAAATCATCTCTCGGATGTCTAAGCAGTCCTTAAGCATAAGTCGTGTGCTAAGCTTAAACGGAAATCAACATTCCGTATATCGGCAACAACTGTGCGGCATCAACTGTGTCAACTTGTTGCCACATGTTCCCCCCACCCTTCAGAGAATTTCTCGGTTATTCATTAGGGTTTGGCAGTGTTCTGACAAAAAGGTTGGCTCTGGTCTTAGCCCAGATTACGTTTGCCAACAAATTCATTGTTTTTCTCATTTTTATACCCATTAATAATGGATAAAAGGGGTAGAAGTATTTTGCAGAAGGAAGCGTTTTCGATATTAAGAAATATATATATTCTTGCTCAGAATCAAGTTATTTTAATATAATCGGCAACTGTCTCCGTTTTCAGAATATTGATATATATTGATTTCCAATGGTGGCAATCTTAAAGGCAGAGAATGGCCAAATATCATCAAGATCGGTTAAAATACACATAAAGTATAATCCAAGACCCATTCTCATATTGATTAGTTATTATTATTGATAATCAATCAATTAAATTGGCAATAAAATTATAATATATTTGGCTGATGGGTTCAGGGTATATCTTAGTCGAGCTTTCGTTTCTCTTTCCTTTAATCCGTCTGAAAATGTTATTATTTCGTCGTGAAATGTGTTTTGTACTGAAGAAGGCATTGTCAATGCCATAAAGTACGCATATTCCTGATCAGCATCCTACTCAACAGTCGTCTCCATGTCTACCTATCTGTGCCCATCCAGTAAATCAAAATGCTGTGTGTTCAGTTAATATATTGATTCTGTGCATAAAACTGTTTTCGCCATTTCAATGATATATTGACAAATGAAACCATTTTCGTGTGCTGCTCTGCTTCTTATGGGACAACTCATCTCTCTCAAGGTGAGAGATGAGCAATTTGTAAAACTCGAGTCGAGGGATGACAATCCACACAGGAGTTTCAGAGTTTCCTTGGAGTGCGATAGACACGTTGTTCAGTTCCATTTTCAATTTGATTCACTATCCGGCTGTCCACACGTGCCTGTACCTCAGGATGCGGGCAGTCAGAGTTTGCTGCTCAATTTCAATTTGGCATTCAAGCGTAAACTTGAAAAATGTCTGTGATTTATTGTATGCATAAGAAGATTTACTTTCAATCTTTCACTCTTTCACGAAAATCCGAAACAACAAAACCGTCTAAGCTGCCATAGACACAGACAGGAGCAGCTTGGCAGTAACGGGCCCGCATCCTTGTCGGTTGTGTGTGTGTGTGAGTGTGTACGTGTGACATAAGTTGGCTGCCGTAGCTTGCTTTTCATCAGCTTACTTTTGAGCCAGGAGCACTCCCTAAATGCACAGAGGCAAAACGATGGGCTTAGGCAGTAGGAGGCAGTTGGATGTCTGAGGATTAGTTTTAAATGTATCTATGTGTAAGCGGATGAGCATTTCTAAGCCCTAATCGTTGCAATTGCAGTGGCAACCTTGGCTTTTATGAAACGGCTCACAGGTTACGGGATTTGAAAAAGGGGACAGAGGAAACAGAGACCTTCGGTCTGCATTTCAGCTAATTGAAAAATTAAAGTTACCCCTGCCACATGAAATATGCAGGAGCATATTTCATAAGAGATAAATGAAGTTTAGCTAGCCACTTACCCCATCTGGTATGCATTTGGGCGTGGCCGTCTCACTGGCCGCACAAAAATCGTGGAGCACATCCTGCAGCTTTCGCGTGGAATCTGCAAACAAAAAACAAAAAAATAAATAAACCAATTACAATTCAAATGATGTACAAATAAGCTTGAGTTTTCACAGAGTTGCATGCCCCAATGTCATCAAGTTTGTCATAAGCGTCAATTGTTGCACTGGCGCCAGCTTAATTGTCACCTTGAGTATGCCACACAAGGCAAATCAACCAAGTGGCTAAGAGAGAGAGAGAGAGAGCGAGTAGGGCCAGGAGGGATAGGTTGGGCAGACAACGAGTTGAGTTTTACGGAGTTTCACAGGTATAATTAACTAATGGAAACAAAGTCGCTCTTTATGGGGTTGTTCGTTGTTGGGCGTTATGACACATGCCACAGCCAAGTGTTGTGCAATCAACTTGAGCTGCAGCTGCTGCTGCTGCTGTTGCTGCTGCTGCGTAGGCAGTATCCCAAATTGCGGCAGTTGCACTTGCGGAGTTTTATTAACTTAATGAATGTATGCACAATTGCCCCAACTGGCACTCCTCTTCGCGTTGCAACCACAGCTCGGCTGAGTGTTTGAGTGTACTTTGTACTTGAATACTTCATGCATAGTCGTCGCTTTTGCTGTTGCTGCTGCTGTCGTTGACACTTCGCATTTGAAACCACTTAAAGAGCACTCTAATATACAAGTGCCACGCCCAATGGGCATTTTGTGTAATAGTCTATGTGCGCCTGCATTTGACAGTCTCGATGGTTATTGCTGCTAAAATTTTTAATCACACTCAACAGTCAGACAGCTACCAGGCAATTGCACTAGCTCGATAAATGTAAGCCCTTAAGTCCTCGAGGGAATCCTTAAAACGGTCTTTAGATGATGTCACTCTTTTTCACAGGACGACCCAATCCACCGAGGAAAAAATCGTTTCTAGATTTGGTGCTAGATGTGTTGGCAGTGAATCTATTATACCCAAATAGGAAAACGGAGATCAGATTTCGATATTTATCTTATATTTATCGATAAAATCATATATTTCAATATACCGATGTCTCTTAATGTGTCTGAGAGGGCATCTCCACGTCGATCTCTACTGACTACAGTCCTCTTACTTGTTTTTGAACTTGGGCTTTGAGTAGAAGGAAAATTATGTAAAAGGATATCGTTCAAGGATATCATTTTGCTAGAAAATATTCCATTGAAAGCTGCTCAACAATGCGAATACTCATAGGGTATCTGCTTTATTCAAAGACTTTCAGCTTTGCTCAATGTTTAAAGTGCTGAGTTTGCGTGGGATATGCGCTGGCTTTTGTAAAAAAAGATGACAAACTTTGAAGTTTTGTGCACAAAACACTTCGTCTAAGCATTTCATCGTCATCATCATTATCACTTCAGGTCTACGACTGTTGCCAGCTTTGAGTTGAGCTAAGTAAGAGGAGCGTAACTAGAACATTGTCATTGGTGGGTGCAGGTTTTGCTTGGTTGCCACTGGGATACCATTGCAGTGCGATTTTAATTGCAATGTTTGTGTAGCATGACCAAAAGCAAACAGCACGTAACGTGACTCCAAAGGCAATAAATCAGAGTCAATGAAGAAGCATAGCTATCTTTGGCACGCCTAGGATTACATCGCTTGCAGTCCGGAGTCATCCTTTCGCTATAAATTGGAATTAACTGCCGAATAGATAACTTTAAGACTGAGCAACTTCTGCTCTAGAGAGGGACAGACTAAGATGGCTCCAAGTACTCTGTCATACTAAACAAAACTATTTATACAAATCTAAATGCACATTTTGTGATTCAAATAAATAAATTTGGATAATTTATCTTTAAAATTGCGACTATTCTCAATTTTCCACCACCTTCAAGTGGGTGTGGTATCCACTCTTAAAACTCTGTTGCAGGTTCTTTGCTTCATCTCTGCAACCATTGATAATATGAAGTCTATGAAGTTCGCATTTAATAAGGTCAATTTATGTGCATAAAAATATGAAATAAATATGAAATATTATATTGGTATATTGGTTGAGAGAATGTTGCACTTACATGATGCCAATTCCTGCAGCTGCAAAAACTCTCGCGGCGATAATTTATCCCATTTGTGTGGAATGCCAATATTCATGTTTGCCTGAAAGTATGCAATAAAATTGTGGCAAATTGTAATGCGCTGCTGGCCAAACAATCAAAGAACAAATAATACAGACTGGCAATGGCAACAATTATAATTTATTCTAATTTGTACAATGTTAATGCACAATTGTGCCCTCGAATGCAAATGCCCATTATGGATTTGTGTGTGTGTGTGTGTTTTTGTTGATTATCACACTTGGGACATGCCCCCCTTTCGGTAGCCAATAAAATTTGTGTGTTCGCAACTAAATTGCTGAAAATGGTTTGCACAACACACTCACACACACACACACACACGCATTTGCTGTGAGTTGACAACATGAACTCGAGCGTATTTTTAGCCTAAGCCCCAGCGGACGTCACAAGCCTCGAAAACAATGCCTATTATAATATTGAACACTCTCTGGTTAACCCAGTCCCAGTCCCAGTCCTCGTCCTATTCCCAGTCCTCGTACTATTCCCATGCTCTGGAACCGTGTCATTTGACGCGTCATCATCATTACGATCATCAGCATGACAATAATTATGTTTAGCTCTGATTGGCAGGTTAATCGATGACCTGCCCTCTAGTTGATCCCATTCTCCTCTATGCAGAGAAGGCAAACATTCTCGTCATAGCTATGGCGTCATAATGCTCATCTCCCTTTCAGCTTGGGCGCATGTCATTTATCGTACGCTATTTGATGGCATTTAGACATACACACATACCTCACATACCATTCCTAACACACACTCACACATACTCACACACACCACGCCCCTCCACTCTTTAGAACAATGCCAGCATTCTATTCGGTTACTGCCCACACAGCGCCAATCGGGCCAGAGAGCAGGTGCCCAAGCTGATAATTCGCGCATCAATACATCTATATATATAAATGTATATATATAAATCTAATTTCTTTTGATTTTATTGTTGCTTGTATATATATTCATTTATATTTTGCTATCTCAATTTGCCAAACGTTTATTTTTACTCTTTCGCCTTTTGGCTTTTATTCATTTCTCAAATATTTTTATACAGCTTTTGTCTCTGAAAGATGCGAGGTTATTTTTAGGTCACTATTCCAAAATGTATCAACTGATTGACTGAATTATCATTCTCGTTCTGTGCTGTGAGGAATATTTTGTCTCACCAAATTGCTCACGTCTCATTTGCTGATCTCAAGACAATAAAATACTTTGAGCACTATATTCAACAGACACTTAAATGCCTGAGAATAGTGCTTCACTCCCACTCCCACTCCTACTCCTTGCCCCTTCGCCGCTTGTAGAGTTCTCCATACTCGATAATGACAATAGTCATTATTCACAGCTCACTTGGCTGTTTTATGCGGCTCTTTGGCGCTACTCCTGCCTTCTGCCACCGGGTGGGCGTGTCAAAAATTGCCTGAGCCGTGACTTTTGCCAGTGGTTGTGCCTGAGTGTGTGTGTGTGTGTGTGATGTATTAAAAGTTTTTACAGCGTTGCCAACTAATGAAAATGCTAATAAAAATACTGCACTAGAACCAATAAATAAAACAGTGCCGCGCGCGGCATACGTGGCGTATGAGCAACAAATAATGCTCGTTAATTGCGCCATTAATGCTTGTGCAGAAGGCGGTAATAAGAGGAGTTGGTGTGTGGTGTTGTGGTGTGGTGGTGTGGGTTGGCATTGTTAACAGCCAGCGAATTGATGACACTGGCAGTAGTACTCGTTGTCGTACTTCGCATAGCTGAGATTTTCCATTCACTTATGTATTCATTTATTGATCGTTTCGGGCAGTTCAACGCACTTTGAAGGGTCCCAGCACTCCTATGCTGGCCATTACAGGCCCATTCACCATAAAATATTATTAGATTATGCGTTGTATTCACCATTCTGAGCATGTAATTCGCAAACAATAAGCGTCAGAGACACCAACAGCAACAGCAACACCAACAGCAACATCAGCAACATCAGCAGCAGCAATGGAAAATGAAATAAAAATGACATTCAGTGTTTTTTTTGTTCTTTTTACGAGCGCCTTGTTTTTGTTTCGCCCTCGTTTTGACTTTCTTTGATAACATATATTGCATGTAGCAAAGCAAAAAAAAAAAGGAAAATAAATAAATAAAAAAAAATAAAAGCGCACAGAACAAGTAAACATAAAGAACTTAATGCTCGATGCTCTTATTGTATTGTTTTTTAGCCCAAAGAAAAGAACCATTAAATCTAACATATAAATGTTCAAGACACCAAACATTTTGATGCCTAAAATTTCGAATTTGATTCTTTTATTTTGAACATTAATGTTCCACGGAAGGAAAGCTTTCTTTTGTTCTTCAAAAATCACGTATTTAATAATTAAACCGTTGAATTTTCCAATTTTTTCTATTTAATTTAAAGAAATGTTTACTGTGTATTTTATGACTTGATAACTTTTAACTTTAATTTTTAGCTGTGCGGCCTTGTTTACAGGTTTGTTGCCAATTGAGCTTTGAGTGGCTTTATAAAAAATCTCATCAATTTTCTATCCATTTTAATATATATTTGAGATTTCGCACAGCTATTTTCATGGCAAATCATGGCTTCATTTGCATAAAAAACAGCATTCTCGCAATATAAATTTGTAAAGTGCTGAAATCATGGATTGTAAGGCGACAAAAGATAGACACTTATTGTTGATTGTTATTAAGTTTATATCGATGTCCGCTCAAAGTGGATGTAGAGAGGAGAAAGGAGATAGGGATATTTTCCAGATAAAACTTCTAAAAGTAATCGAAACCTTACCCTAACCCGAATGTAGAAATTTGGAGAGTTTCAGGCGAGTGGAAAAAATTAAGAGAGAGAGAAAAAGGGAGTCAGATAAATCAGATAATAGATATTGAAATCTCATTCGTATATCCTCAAGCCTCAATATTGTAAGAAACCAAAATACCCTTTACAGTATAGGAAACTTTACAATGTCATAAATACTTGTGTCCTTAGGACATCCTATTATCCAAATAGGAGCATGTATTATTTACATTTATGAATATGACAATATTATTTATCAGTTGTGCTCGACGCCATTGCTTATACATATCTCAAACATATTGCACATAGCCACAATGGCAAATATGCAGAAGCGTTTATTTTCTTAGCCCGAGTGTTGTTGTATTTTTGGTTTTGGCCCTGTGGGGCACAGCGCATCTGCATCTGCATCCAGCTGGCTAACCATGCAGCCGAGGCGAATGACAGTATATTATGGATTTATGACACGTATTTCGCACACACCCACAAAAAGTTTGGACCACCAACGCATAAGCCAGCTTATGGCGTGTTCATGTGTTCCAGTGTTAGCCATATATGCATATACATACATTGCAGCTGGCTGCCTTAACTGGCCCATAAACTCACAGTTAAGCTGACTCTGACTCGGACTCCAAGTCCGACTGTGGTTATCGGACATGTGTTGAGGTCTGTATTTCTGGGTCTACTTCTGGGTCTGCTGCTGGATCTGCTTGTTGGGTTTGCTTCTTTGTCTGCTTTCGGGTGTACTTCGGGGACTACTTCTGGGTGTGCTTCTTTGTTGGCTCTACTGTCTGCTTCGGAATCAGCTTTTTTGCCCGTTTCTGGGTATGCTTCTCGGACTGCTGCTGAGTTTGAGAAGGGTCTGCTTCTTTGCCTGCTTCTGAATCTGCTTTTGGGTGTGCTTCTAGCTCTGCCTTTGAGCTTGCTTCCGGGTGTGCTTCCTTGTCTGCTTCTGAATCTACTTCTGGACGTGCTTCCTGCGTTTGCTTCTGGGTCTGCTACTTGGTCCTGGTCGTATGCTCACAATGCACTCTGTGCGGATTTATCTTATTTAGTTTTACAGCACTAGGAGTCTGTGGCAATTAAAAGTAAGCGTGTCGAATTCAGAACTGTCATAAGTGTAATGCGACTGTAGATGTGAGTGCATATCTAAAGAATTGCTGGAATCATGCCGCTCTTTGTGCAACCCACTTCCGTTTGCCAGCTGAAGCAGAAGCAGAAGCCGAGAAGCAGCAGAGTAGCCTTTGCCAGGCATTAGCCACAAAAAGCGCCACGTCACCGGACTTGTGCTTGGCTTCAGATGCCATATCGAATGCTGGGACACAGATACAGATACAGCTGCAGACGAGAACAATGGGTGTTGGATGCTCTATTTTGAAAGGACGCTAAAGAGTGCTCCAAAGCAATTGAAGCAAATTTATTGTACACATCCGACGCTGCTGTCCGCGCAGTTTTCGTTCATTGTCATTGCCATTGTCTATCTGTCTATCTGTCTGTCTGTCTGTGTGTCCGTCTGTCTGTCTGTGTGTCCGTCTGTCCGTCTGTGTGTTGTCTGCCGCTTGTCGCCATCGTCATTGTCAGTCATGGCATGTAATGTCACGTCCTGTCTTTACGAGGATCAAGTGCACAAAGTATGGCGGCAAGCGCTCCAAAATGAAATGAAAAATTAAATATAAATAGGATTTGAGCATAGATTTTCTCCTAAGTGCCGATTTGATGCTACGCCATAATAAAAAATGTCAACAGTGCCAAAAGTAGTTTGGCAAAAACTGCGAAAAACAACAACAAATTTAATATTTTTATCCATTTTGCCAACTGAAGCGCTTTAAGAGATATATATTCTCTATTGTTTGGGTACTTTTCCAGACACAAAGCCAAACAATGAAACTTTGCTTAAGTTTTCGCTTTCTTTTTATTTTTCAGATTTTCATGAATATATTAAAATTAGTTAAAGTATAAATATTTGCAGAGACCAAACTGCAGTTGGGCGCAGATGTCAAATGAAAGACGTTTGCTGTGTGAACTCGACTAATTGCTGTTAATTGTCCGTCTAAGCTGACCCAGGACAGTGGCTAAATTGTTTTGCAGCAGCAATTGGCTGCAAATGTATTTCGGCCAAGAGGAACAACCCCTTCAAGCACTTGGCCTGAATGCCTAATGAATGCCTGGCCAAAAATAAGGTCAAAACTAATTTTGTCTCTGTGCGGAAGCAATGCAAAATTTTCGTTTGTTGTCAAAACCCGAAGCGGTTTCCTTGGTCTTGGCCAGACCGGAAAACGGGCCCGAAAAAAAGGCCAAAAGCAGACGATGTGCTAAAGTATATTTCCGCTTTGGTGTGAAATTCGTATGAAGCCTTTTGACTTTTCACTTATCAGTTTGATCGACGGACAGTTTTCAATGAAAATTGATGCCCATCATCATGTATGTGTGTGTGTGTGTGTGTGTGTGTGTATTTTGGTTTATTTATGTATACACACACACACATACATAACATACGTGCGCTGCTGAAAATAATTCTTGAACAATAAAAACGATTTTGTCTTCGATAAACAGAAAGCTTGGCGGATATCTAAGCTGGAAGAAGACTTTCAAATGGCCTCAGTGCGCGTTATAAAAATAGACAAACAAACAAAAACACTCAGTCAGACAGAGGGACAGACAGTTGGACAGGCGTACACACTGACAGATAGCCAGCCAGCCAGACAGACAGACCGTCGAACTGGCTGGACAGTGATACATATCGAGAGAAGCAGCCGCATCATATAAAAATACAAAATGATCTTATGGCCAACCTTAGTCATTGGCAACAACACCTGCCAGCCATAGCATTGGCAATGGAAATAACAGCCAAATCAACAGCAACAGCAGCAGCATCAGCTGTCCCAATTGCAGTCTAAATCCAAACATCCTTTTTCATATTTTTGCAATTAAATAAAAATTTAAATTTTTTAAGGGAAAAAATATATAAAAATAATATTTAATAATTATAAGTAAGAAAATATACAAATTTTGTATTCAATGGAAATTTAAATATCTTCCTTAATTTTAACAATATCTACCCTGGAAAAAATGTCATCCTTAGTAGAAGTTATTCGATTCCTATTATTTTCTCAATTTCCCCTTTATTTTTAACAATAAGTTTTTACCTGAGGCCAAAGGCTCACAACCAACCGCTATCAAAAATCGTTCATTTACTATTTGCAGATTACCTTTGCTTGGACAGCAAACGGAATGCTTTGAGAATTTCAGGATTCGCGTATGCAAGTGGCAGCCGGAAGTTGCACACAGCTGCACACAGAAAATCATAACAAATGATAAATGGCGAGAGGGTCATTTAGCCAAGGCAAGCAAACCAGCCATCCAACCAGGCAGGCAGGCAGCCATCCAGCCAGCCAGCCATCCAGCCAGGCAGGCAGGCAGGCAGAGGTATCTCAGCCCGGACGTGTAGATAAACTGAGTAAGTTGTGTAAGAGTCTGTGGCAAATCGAAATCAAAAATCGAAATCGATTTAGCTTCCAGGAATGCTCAAATCGACAATCAACACCAACAACAACAACAACAACAACAACAACAACAACAACAACAACAATCAACAACAACAACAACAAGAGCGGCAACAATTTGATACTGAAATAGCAAAAGCACTCACTGAGTAAAAGCGAGAGATTTAGTTTATATATGGGATATCGTAACCAGAACGTAGCACTCAACGCCACAGCCGTCTCTGACGTCAGAGACTCGTTGCAAAGAGCAAAAGCGAAAACCGCAACGAAAATACCCAATGAAAAGTTACAACGACGTCAGCGAGGACGACAACGATGCGGATGCGAATGCGAATGCGGATGTGGATGTGGATGGGGATGTGGATGGGGATGCGGATGAGAGACTGAGTGGAGCTGCCACACTACACTATTGTTGCTTTGGTAATATTGTTTTGGTAAAAGTGTTTGGTTTGCCTGCAAGTGGTTTCTGTTCTGGCTTATTATTGTAGCATTCTTGCACTCTCTTCAGCGAGTTATTTTTGCCAGTGTTTCTTGGTATTAAGCCACGCAGCCCAAAAGTAGGCAATTAGTTTTTGGGCAGACGTAAAAGGCTTAAGCGAACCCTTCTCAAGTGCCCCTTGGCGTATACGTGATGAGATGATGAATATCAGATTGTGTTTGTGCCACTGTATGTGTGTGTGTGTTTGTGCCACTGTATGGGTGTGTGTGTGTGTGTGTGTTTGCTTTATATATGCCAAGAGTCAAGTGACGAGTGCACAGCAGAGCATTGCGCAGCGCATAAAATCGAATAAATCAACAAACCTGACAAAATGTTGAAACTGAGCAGAATTTTGTCGCTTAATTGGAGTGTGTAACACACAAACGCGACACACACACGCATACACACACACATACACACACACACAGCAACTTTGACTGTGCTTCGCTGTGTGTGCTTTGTCCGGCTTAACAAATACCAAAGGCAATGCCATTTACACATGCCATTTGCCATTGCCAGTATCAAAGGGGGACAAAAAAGCCGCTAACCTTCTTGGCCAACACATCCCACGCAGACAGGCAAAATAATCGCTCGAACACACACACACATACGTACACACACACGCGCCTGGACATCAACGTCACTTAAATCGTAAGGCGCAAATATGACCAAGTGGAAGTGGTAGTGACAAGGAACAGAGTAAGGGACTCGTAGTTGGGGCGGGCAACTCGTGTTAGGCAAAAATGTCCATATATGCATATATATATATATATATATGTATATATATATATAGTAAATGGAGCGTAGGTGAACCTTTTTTGCATCTCATTAACATGGCGCACTGGACTCGTAAAACCGGACAATGACAATGGACAGGAGTCAGTTGAAAATGGACAACAGGCGACGGTGGCCACAGATGGCGTCATCAATGGCAAAACAGTCGCTAACAAATGGCATATTCCTGCACGCGTCTATCGGATTGAGTACTGTTGCTATTTTTGCTTATCGTTATGGTCATATATAGTCATGTAAAACCAGTACACTCAGAAAAAAGTCGCTCACTGCAAAAATATAAAAACGGAAAGGTTATTTATATATTTCCAAAAAGTAGACATGTAAATATATATATTGAGCCCAAACTTCAATGTACTCCGAGCTTAAAAATGTTTCCCCAGAATAAAACATTGTTTTTGGGCCAATGTTTAATTGTAATTCAGGTAACAAAAAAGATAGCTAAAATAAAAAATGAAGCCTGAAGATTTTTATATATTTTGAATAATAATAATAAATTTTAGAAAATTTGTTGACAGACATTAAGAAAAGAAAAACATTAATTTTTGCAAAGTTGGAAAGTGTCTGCCATTTTAGACCCCTGACGCCAAAAAATATGAAGATATTTTTTCCAAGTGTAGAATTTTGAAGCAATCCCTTGCAGGATATGCCATAGCATACAACACGGCTTTAATTGAATACACCCATAACCCAGTAATATAAATTATTATAACACTAATATGTGGCCTATTTGCATTTTCATATTCAACAATTCTACTTGTCTGTGTGTGTGTGTGTGAAATACACACGCCTAATGAGCCTGACCATGTGACACATAGGAGCACACTTATATTTATCATCATATATGTATATGGGGCTGTAGTAAAGTCCTATCGCATCCAAAGACTGATGAGGATGTCGTTGCTGGTTAATGTCACAAATTTTGATAAATTGTTTTATGGCCCCGGCTATGGTTAATGGCGCTTTTTTTTATGCCCCAAACATAATAATGCTTTATGTGTCGTAAAACTGTTCACACACACCTACCTCAGTCGGAGAGACAGAGACAGAGAGAGAGAGCGACAGAGAATGAGAGAGAGAGAGAGAGAGAGTCACACATGATTATGCTAATAGTTTGCAGAAGTGGAAACAAAACTGAGTTTAATCATTCATGCCACATTTCGCGCTCGCATTTTTATAGCAGCTCAAACATGCCACTTTTATTTATTCAACATTTTGTTGAACACGAGCGCAAATAATTTACGTTTGCTCCTGGCTATATAGATATATATGTATATATATATATCTATGTTATATATACCAGAGTACGTGCTGATACCGGGGTTAAGGTTGGCCCCAAATCTACATCTACTCATATTCGCGTGCTGAACTCTGACCCCACAGCTATTTACGTTTCATGAACATGTTGATTTTCATATTTGGATTAACTGTTTACGCACCTCCTTTTTGTTGTTGCTAATTGTGGAAAGTTTAAAGATTCTGGAAACCCGATGTAGAAATCTCCAGGTCAACCGCTTCACTTCTTCATGCTGGAAAAAGAAGAAGAAAAGAATTCATAGATTGAGATATGTGTATTTTTCGAAATTTACCCAACATCAACTGTTTGAGCGGTAAATAAAAATCATTTTCAACATTATACATAATGTTTAACCAGATTCATAAGTAATGAAAAAGAACTGTGAGATAAAAAAAAGATAATGCATTTGTTACTGAACGCTCTCTGTTGATCTGCGGTCGCAGACTATTTTTATTTATGTCAAATTCTTAAGCCCTTAATACCATGTTACATAGCTTATCAGATATAGCAAACTAGATCTGATGTTAAACAACAGAAAACGAA
Organism: Drosophila nr. fundita; assembly: GCA_035044245.1. Classification (NCBI taxonomy): domain Eukaryota; kingdom Metazoa; phylum Arthropoda; class Insecta; order Diptera; family Drosophilidae; genus Drosophila; species Drosophila nr. fundita. The sequence continues at coordinate 12,862,323 of JAWNMG010000673.1, forward strand.
AGCTGTGCGGAATAGATAAGACCCAGATAGTGCAGGAATTTTAATGTTAACTTAACGATCAGTTGTGCGAGACGAAAAAAATCGATATTGATAAATCAGTTTTTAAGTATTTATGTAAATCTACTTATATCTATAACATATATATATCTATCTATATCTATCTTATTCATTGTTGTACAAGTTGACAAGGCAACAAAGTTCTACCCGTAAACAAGTTTAAAATGTCAAACAAATGCATTGGTTGCACCTGCAACGTGCAGCATGCAACATGGATTTGGGCTTAGCAACAACTTTGCCTTATGGCAGTCCTCTGCATGTTGGGGAACTATGAGAACATCGGTTTATCGAGACAGCTGCAAAGTGGTCAGCGAGGTAAAACTTTATTTATGCAACATGCAACTGTGTGTGTGTGTGTGTGTGTCGGGTAGGTGTGGCTCTTATGGCTGCGTGTCACCAGTGTGGTTTTGTCTGTGCACAACTTTAATATTTATTTTAACAAACTCATCGTAAAGTAATATGTATACATTTTGATAAGGGGCGTATACGACAAGTGTGACGATCAGAAATCCCAGCACTATCTGAGCACCAGAATCGATTTCGCGATAAGCTGGGAAGCCTGCATTAAATGCTCGTTATGCGTGCAGCTTCCGTTCCTATCAAATTATCAGCTGTCAAAGCGCACAAGAAGGAAGTGGAAAAACTTTTTAAACTCAAATTTTCTTGGATGCCAAAAGGCAATCAGTGGCAAGCTCCATTTTGTGTTCTTGTCACCATTTAATATTCCACATTTTCGCCTTTCTCATTTGTTTATTTTTGTTTTGTTGTTGTATTCGTATTCTGCTTGTTCTACGGAGCTGCGTTGCGCTGCGTTGCGGCTTATCACATAATAATTTGAATACTGTAGCTGCAATCTTGTGTCAGTTTATCGCAAATTAGACAACAACAACAACAACGTACATAGATAAAAAAAACACGCAAAAACAACAAATACAACAAAAACCAAAAGCAAAGCGACAGCCTCTGCGACGTTGTCTGAGCACAACAAAAATTGAGACTGAGCTGAAACTACTCATAGAATAATTTGAATCTGCCTTGAAGGCCAAGTTGGGTATATTTTAAGGAAATGCCCGGAAATTAAATTATTTATTTTCTCTCTATTCTTTTATTATTTATTTATATAAATATAGATAAGAAAAAGCCGCTTTAATTTAGCTTATCTATTTATTTTTCTACTTTGCATTTATTTATTTTATTATTTAATTTTTGTGTGGATTAAAAATACAGTTTTAAATTTCTTTAATCATTTCCATATTTTTATGTGTCCACTTATATTTTAATTTATTTATTTAATGCACAAATTTTGAAAACAGTTTCAACAGCCCAAAAATTTGCAATTAAAATCAAAGTGAAAGAAATTAAAGGTGGGTAATTAAATTATTATTTTAAATTGTAAATGACAAAAAGTAAAGCAGATAACACGCTCTCTGCTAGAACAAACTTTCCATATTGTGCGGCCCACAAAAAAAAAAAAAAATGTACTCAAAATGCTTGCACAAAATCGAATTATGTACACGTAATGAAAAGTTGCAAAAAGGTGGGGCAAGATAATTGAATCACAGTCTGTGTCGTCAGTCGGCAGTCAGCGTCAGCTCTGGGCTAAACTAATTATGCATGACACCTTATACATATATATTATATATACATATATATGTATGTACATAAATATTTACAAGCTGAATTTCTACGAATGAATCAAATGCTGCAAATGCTGCGCTTATTTGAACTGATTCCAGTCGTTTATTGTGTTTATTTTGTTGTTCAAAAGATAAAACATATTTTTGAAGAGGAGAGAACAAAAACTATTAGTAAAACGGCTGCACGCCATGGGGTGGTTGGGTGGCTATTTTGGGTGGTTTGGTTTACTTTATTTGTTTTTGGTGTTTATTTGTTTATCTGTGGCAGTAGTGGTAGTGGTAGTAGTAGTAGTATTATTATCTGATGCGCTGTGCCCCAAAGGATTAAATGTGTATCAAATTATTATTTATGCATTATTTTTATGAGCCCCGTGAATAATAAAATTGGCTATTATTGCTCAAAGTTATTAGCGATAACAATAAAAAACTTTTGGTCGATTTTGCCTGTCAGCATTTATTTTGTTTTTATTTGTCAGTGGCTGGCTCGAAGCGAAAAAAAATAAATGGCAAATTAGTTGAGTGCCGAGATGCGTTTTGTTTACGGATGGATCCAAAAATACACATGTTTATTTTGAGTGTTTGTCGCCAAGCGATTGGCGTTTACTCGCAGATACAGCAAACATATATACAAATGATACATATGATGTTATAAATATTTTGTCATCTGCATTTTTGTTGGCGATGCAACTTGGAAGTGCTTCAAAAATGAAATGTGGCCCAATAAAAATTCCACGCGTTCTTCGAGGAGGCATGAAAATTGAATGCTTGTCGTCTGCAACAACAGCGTGTTGTACTATTAACGAGCGTGTTTCTTTTTACATTTTTTTTTTTATTTATTTACATTTACATTTCCATTTTTCTGTCTTCTGTTCTCTTCGTGGGATTGTGCTCATTTTTTATATCATCATTGGGACAACGACCATTGGCGTTTTTCTTGCCGTCTTCATGTTGAAAATTTTGTTTATTTTGTTTACGTTTTTTTTCCTTTCATTTCTCTTCTTTTTTTGCTTGCGAAAGACGCTTTGAGTTATCGTATATAGACTATATATATGTATAAATATGTGTGTGTGTGTGTGTTTGTGTTGTGTCTACAAGTCTCATGTGCATGTTTACTGCCTGCTCATTTTTCTTCTTTTTTTAATACACATGTGAAATTAACATATTTCCTGGAAAATTTCTACTCCTGCTCATTTTGTGTAACATGTTGCTGCCACACACGCCTGTGTCACACTCACCTCTGTTTGTTGTTGCTGCTGCTACTGCTGCTGCCGTTGTTTTTGGTGTAATTATTGAAATTATAATTGGAGCCTTTCACTGGAGAATTGTGTTCAATTTTGTGCTTGGATTTCTAGCATATTTTGCTGCGCAGTTAAATGTTGACAGCAGGCGACATTTGCTGCCTCTAGTATTACTTGCATATGTACAACGTATTCTTATATTGTTTTTATTTGTTTATTTACTAAATCATAAAACAGTTAGCTTTTTTTTGGTTTTTAACTCACATTTTTACACTGTCACGCACTGCTTACACAGTCTTCTTCATTTATATATGCGAGGTGTGATCTATTCGTTTTGTTATTGGCAATATTATTAGCTTTTGGTGCATATTGTATTTAGTTGTTGTAGCTGCTGGTGCTGCCCACTTGGAAAGCTTTGCAAGTCCCTTACCGCTTGCTAACACCGGCACTTCCACTAGAGAACTGAGGCGCTTTTGCAAAGTGCTCGCCCTTTTATATACTTGCTCTCTCGCTCTCTTCTTGACTGTCGCGCGCTTGGAGATTGGTTCGTGCACTGTCTCTTCATTGGCGTGATGGCATTTAAGAGCGCCGCTCACTGCAATGTTGTCATAGATTCGTGTTATGACGTCACTGCATTGTTCATTTGACAAATTGCACGTGCTCCTTTTTTTCTTTTCGTTTTTTTTTTGGCTGAATGTGCGACTGTGCAAGTGAGTGTGTAAGATGTAGTCATAAATTAACGGGTAAGCTTTGCCGCCTCTTGCTCTGACTTGGGCTGCCTGTGTTTATTTACATATTTCTCTCACTCTTCTCTCTCTCTCTCTTTCACTAGTCCGCTGATACTTTTTTGTAGATGGCACGATGTGCTTCGTTTACACTGTACTCTTCTGCTTTCGCCTGTCGATTTATCTCAAATGGAGCATTATTTGAACTTTAACATTCCCGCTCGACACTCAACTATTGTTATGTTGGCTTATTATTGCATTAGAAATAGTGACTCATTATGCACATTACATTATTACATTATTTACTATCAAGAGATATCTGTTTTCTGACTAACCTAATTTCTTTACCATTTTATCAACCAATAATCCTTAGCCTTAAGTGAATCAGTGTAATTAAATTTGAGCTATAAATATAATATACCACAAAATTTTCAAAATATAACAGATACAAGTCATAACTATTTATTTAATCTACCCGTGGAACAAATGCGATGAATGACATAAATTCTCACTCAAGCATTCCCAGAGCACTCGATTTTTGGATGCTCCAAGATTAATTACTTTATTACACTTTCCACACTCTCATTCCCATCATCGAACTTTATGAAATCTCTCCTCAGATGAGACCCCCTCAAGAAATAGGAAAACTTTTGCTTAAAAGCTGTCGGGATGAAGAAAAGAAATCAGCATCTGGCATTTAGCTAATCTTAGCTAATCTTTCCACACATAATCCAGAGCACTGATTGAATCCAGCTCCTTGTTTCTCTCCTAAGCCTGTGGTTAAGGAATAAACTAGTACCCTAAACTTTCCGCGAATTACGGCCATAACCTAACCCAACCCAGCTCAAAAGCTGTTTCCTTAAGTAAATAATATTTTCCATCTATTGTAAATTTGTTTTGTCCCCTTTGGTCTGGGGATTAATTGAATTGTGGCGAAATGAAAGCAAGGCAAAAGCTAAGAGCAAACCCAATTTATATTTAAATACTGCTTGGATGAAAAGTTTTTGCCTTGAGTTTGCAACATTTTGTGGCACGCACTTTTAATTCGATAATAGTTGTGTGTTTTGTGTGAAGCAGATTGATCGTTCTGGCAAATTATTATTGGCTTATGTTAATCAATGACTTGGCCACCATCTGTGGCATATGCAGCTTAAGTTGAGCAATATGAACTTGAAAATAAAGCCAAGTGGCACGTAATGAGAATAAGAAATAAAAACAAATGGCAAGCAACAAATGCAGAGGGTCCGGCTTCACAAACCAGACCCCTCCCCTCCACCTCCACCTCCACCCTTAAATGCCCTCAACTCGTGTCTCTGGAGAGAAAAATTCGCTTCATAAATTTGCTGAATTTTTTTTTTGCATTCTTTTTTGCAGGCCTTTTTACAACACATTACCACTTCACTTCAGATGTGGCTGCCTCAGATAGGGAGAGAGAGAGAGAGAAAGAGAGTGAGGGGGTGGGGGGGATTTATGGCTGCCAACTTTTACGCAGTGGCACATGCCTCAGTTTGTTGTTGTCTGTTTGGGCATTCGTTTGCTTTATTTTTAGCAGCAGCATAATTTTTTATTGATTGGATTTCAGTCAAAATCACTTCCGGCGATAAATTTTGCGATGCTGCCTCTTGCCACATGTAGCATGAGCATGTTGCACGAAATGACTTGAACCCGACAGACGCTTGACAAAACGAAAGAAACAAAAAAAAAACAAAAATAAAAAAAGGAAAAAGGAAAAGTTGTCTTTGATTTATTTTTTACATTTGCGTCAATGTCAATCGAGTTGGATTTGGATTCCTTTTGAGCCTTAACCCACACCCCCTCACCCTTTCACCCTCCCACCCAAAGTCCTTTGATTTGTTTGGTTTTTGCTTGGCTTTTTTGTTATGCTTTTTAATGGCTACTTGGAACATCTTTGGAACGAGTGTGTTTGCATAAAATGACATCTGTCTCTGCCCCTCCCTTGAAACACACCAAAAAACATAACTCACAATAAATTACAGAAAATTTGGGCAAAATGTGTGTTTTGTTGGTTTTTTGGTTGTCTTGTTTTTTGCTATTGTTATTGTTGGTTGGCCCCTGTAATTGAATACTTCAATCGGGGCACGAGGTGAATGTCCCGACAGCTTCCAAGGCAAAAGACAACAAAAGCCAAATCAACAAAAGTCAACTCGAGCAACGCAAATGAAGAGATTACAACTGAAGGGATAATGTTCCGGCAGAATCGGGCGCACTTTAACCTACATAAATATTTATTTACTCATATGCTGCCCAGCGGCAACCCCCCAACTTCATTATAGGCAAGAGCGAACAAGAACTATGCAAAGTATACACCGAAAGATACCCTGTAGAAAAGGAGGACCTGGATATGCGGGCAGCGGCCACTAAACCTAGCTCTTCAGCATCCGAAATACTCCCTAATCTGTAACTAGTCAAACAAATGAGTCTAAATAACATGGCAGATTTTTGAGCAGAAATATATTTGGAGTTCGTATGCTATATCAACTATTGGTGCTGATCAAAGGTGTATATACTTAATGGGATCAGAGATCCATTGCACATCCATTTGTTGAGGATTGCTAATGGATTGGATATGCGAAATTAATGCTATGGTAAGTGCAATAATAATTTTGGTCAGTATTGAAAGTGATTGGGATCACAGCAGTATATGAAGCCCTCGTTAGCATTGTCGGACAGGCTAAATGGACACTGAGTGGTCTGGCACAGATCGGGAGCCTGAGGCCTGGTCTTCTCAAATATGCTGTTAAGGGAGAGAAAGACATAGATGCCATTGCCATTGTGGTCTCGAACAACCTTGTAGATCCACTTGGGCACTGGTAACTTGGATCCAGCCAAGTAGGCAGCGCAATACTGTCCCTTTCCATCTCGCAGTGTGAGCACATCAATGCCACCAGTTTTAATCCGAAACGGTCTGATGGGCGACACCTGACTGCGGAGCCAGCGCTCAACTTTCTCCCAGTTTTGATCGTTGATGCTTTTGAACTGCGGTACTATATTGAGATAACGGAATGTGCTGGACATCTGGTCGACAAATAGAAAGTCATTGCAGGCCACAAGATGTCCACGATTGATGACCAGAGCGTTCGACGAGGGCAAATACTCTTGGTCACCGCCGAAAGTTGTTTGAAATGCTGAATAAATATTATGCTTAAAATAAGCAGCCGCCTCTACGGGAGTGACTATCTCATCCGTCGTAAACTGCACAAAAGGCGGCCTGAAAACTATATATAAGAATTATTGATTTAGGTTGGAGTTCTCCAATTTATAAAGCGACAGACTTACAAAAGGTCTTGTGATAGACATCGCTTTGACTATACAACACACGTCCACTATTCGCATCATAGCAGGAGCGATAGAGCTCCAGCTGCAGCCCCTCAATTACGTAGCCTACAATATATAACGTTTCGGGGCATGCAGCGTCTTTACTTTGGGTAACCGTCGGCTGCATTGGCGATCCACAGCCCATGGGCAGCGCTTTTGTAAACTGGCCATTGTCCTGGCACTGTGTCTCCAACACATCATTGACAGTGCAGAACATCAACAGATTTAGCCCGCTGGGCACAACCTCTGTGCGGAGCAGCTGATACGAACCGCTATCACCTCGATAAATAAATATCCGATTTGTGTTTTCCACCATGCTCTGGCTTAGGCGACAATCGCTGCGAACCCCTGTAAATCCCTTACTTGATTATTGGTAAATACGCATATTCTGTACTTGCCCATCACACAGAGTGTCATTAATAAATATAATATTAATTTCATGTTTAAAATATACTAAAAATTTACTAAACGTCACAAATTTTGAAATCTAATTTAATAAAAATTACATTTTGAATGTTTTCAATCCAAATGATTATTAGGGGAACTCCTCCATGATTGATATTGCCAAATGAGTAACACGGTATTATTTAGTGCTTTTTTGGATGATATCTAATAAATTTATTCGTCCTGCTCCAAGAGCAGAGCATCTGCACCGAATCAGGCACCCATATAAGATCAACTGCAATCTCCTTCAGCTGCACAATGTTCCCATAGTACACATAGTACAAACCATGACAAACTTTTGTTATTATAAACAAAACTTGGTTTTTTGCAAAGCAATTTAAGTTGTAAATTTGTTGTCCCCTTTCGTAAGTGCTTATTCAATAATTCAGTAAATTTACCTAAGGGTCCTGGGGTTATTATACAACAGAAAGCGATTAGCTAAAGTTGCAAGCACTGCTCAAAATAGTGGACCTATTTTCATTGCTATATTATATTCATGCTATGTAAATCTTATATTTTTGAAATTTATTTGTGTTTTCAATATTAAATAAATAAATATTCATATTTCTCTTACTACTTAAATTACTACTTAATTTTTGAAAATAAATTCTTGATATTTCCTTTCAATGACTTTTTCCATTTATTCTCATCTAATAACTTTCAGCAATTAAACAAGCTAACGAGTTTTTAATCACTTACGCAAATCGCAAAGAGTATAGTTGAAAGGCTTTGTTGAATTTCAAGACCAAATTAGTTTTAGCCGGAGTTTCCAACGTAATGGACCTGAAGTTTGATTGGTCCGTAGAGCTGTTCTACAAAGGACAGAAACGTCTCCTTCAATTGTACTCTGTATGGCCGATTGAAGTGGGCTGGAAAAGTCTGTTATATAGGATAAGATTCTGGATGATGCTTTGCTTCTGGATGTTATTGTTTGATTTGATACTCCTACTTTACATTGTGTTCAACATAAGCGATTTAAATGAAGTAATGAAGGCCTTCTTCATGCTGGCCACATTCATCGCGTATACTGTGAAGGTTCGAATCTTCTTTAGGATCCACAAATGAATACAATTTATATATATTTTCTATGTTCAGGTCGTGCACGTCAAGTTAAACGATGTTGGTTTTCATCGAATCATTGATAATCTTCAGGATGCGGAATATTGTTCCGAGAGCGATGAGGAGCAGCGCATCTTTGTGGTTGCCCGTGAGCTGAGTCGGGTTGTACGCAACTGGTATGGGGTTATATCTCTGATGGCTTTAGTGGCTGTACAGATAACCCAATATATAATCGATAATACTGAGCTGCCTGTGCCGACCTATAATCCCATTGACGGTGCTCCCGGCTCCTTTGGCTACTGGATTATGTACTTCTATCTATGTGTTTCCATGTCCTTGGGTTGCTTCTTCAATATAGCCTTCGATTCGCTGTGCTGCTCCATGTTCATTTTCGTGAGTTGCCAACTGGATATTTTGGCGTTGCGACTGCAACGTATCGGACACAATTGCAACGGTGACGAGGAAAGTGAGGGAGAAGTGGAGCATCAGCTGAAGAGCTGCATCCGTTTCCATATGAAGATTGTAGAACTGGCTGCGGATATTGAGGCTCTGGTCTATCTACCGATGTCAGTGCAAATAATATTCTCCGTACTGGTGCTTATAGCTGGTTTTTATGCCATGTCCTTGGTGAGTTGAGAAATAATAAATTTGAATTTAATTTAATTGATTTTAATTATTTGCAAAAAATAATTGAAAATAAATCTTTAAAATTTGAGAATAATTGAAATTTTTAAATTACACGAATGAATTTATTTATTTAATTAATTTTCTTACAGCTATCAGATGAAAAGTTGGTTTTCCTAAAATTCTTCATCTACCAAAGCTGCATGCTCATGCAGGTCTTTATACTATGCTACTTTCCGGGGTAAGTCTGTCTACAAAGGAGAGTACCAAAGCAGCCAAATAACTACATAACTGAAAAACCATGATAGAGTGGTCACACAGCGCAGCTTGAACCTGTCCCATGATCTGTATAAGTCCAAATGGGTGAACTGGCCGCGGAGTAATCGACGCCTACTGCTGATGCTAATGCAACGTCTGGATATACCCATACGGATCAGGACCCTAGAAGCCAGCCATGGGTTTGACCTGGAGCTATTCAGTTCGGTGAGTTGACTGCATTTTTGTGCACTGTACAGATTAGTTAAATATTCCATAATGAGAGGCTTATTACAGCTAATTATATGTCATGCGCATGTCCTTGCCTAGGGTCCTCTATAAAAGCACCTGAATCGTGTTCAGTTTCCTTAGTATACATGTAATCATGAGTCCAGCGATGTACGAGGAGCTTACGACGGGTTTTTACAAGTATCAAGTGTGGTATCTCAAGTTGTTAGGAGTGTGGAGCCTGCAGGATTACGCCACAAGGCAGCAACGTGTGTGGCACACACTGCGCTTTGGACTCATCTTTGGGACTGTGTCCATAATGCTGTTGTTCTTCGCAATACGCGTGCTGGCCAATATTGATCAGCTAAGCGTTATACTTCAGGTGTTCTTTATGTTCGCCACCGAGCTGTCCTGCATGACCAAGCTGCTAAGCATTAAGCTGAAATCTGCCAACCATGCCCGGCTTTTAGAGCTGATGCATTCCCCTGCCTTTCAGCCATTGTCCACAAGGGAATACCAGATTTATAAGCGCGGCGCTGCTCGTTCAGTCAAGTGGCGAAACTTATATGCCTTTTTTTCGGTGCTGGCAGCTTCTTTAATACTGGTCACACAGTGGTTTGTGGACAGCAGCGCCCTGCCTCTGTCCATGTACGAGCCGTGCAATCTGGCCCGGCACAGCTGCTACTATGGCCTCTACTTGTATCAGGTGCTGTCGCTGATGCCATCCTGCTGGCTGAACATCTCCTTCGATTCGGTGTGCGGCTCACTGCTCTTCTACCTGGAGACGCAGCTGGCCATGCTGTCGGCTCGTCTGCAGAGCTTGGGCGCCGCAGAGACGCCGCCGGATAACGTGCGCATTGCGATGGAGTTGCGCGATTGCTGCGTGTACCAGGGGAACATTGTGAAGCTGAAGGAGATTGTAGTTGATCTTGTCAGGGTACCTGGTTCGGTGCAGATGCTCTGCTCGGTGCTGGTGCTCGTCTCGAATTTCTATGCCATTTCCATTCGGACGCGCGAAACGGCATTCATGATTATGATAGGCTCGTACCAGTTTGTCATGCTCTTGCAAATCTACATTATATGCTATGCAGCTGACGAGATGAGCGGTCAAAGCGCACTACTCTCCCATGCGCTGTACAGCTCGGAGTGGACCACCTGGAACAGAACCAATCGCAAAATGTGTCTCTTAATGATGTTGCACCTAAGTAAGCCGCTGGAGGTGCACACTTTAGACCACACACAGAGCTTTAATTGCCTAACCTTTGCATCTGTATGATGAGTGTCTAGCTATTGAGGATTCATATTCGTACTAATTCATTTTACTTTACAGATCGTGAACTGTGCCTACAGCTATTTTGCGCTGCTCAAACGAGTCAACAGTTAAATTTGGCGCCAATATACTTACTCGGCTTCAGCACGCCCAACACTCCCATTCGCACAGACTGCAACGCCTATCGATGAACGATAAACGATAGTTAGCTAGCACCATAGTTGGTACATAATGTTGTTGTTATTTACGTAGTTTCTTGATTGTTTGCAATAAAAAAGCACTAAATAATACCGTGTTACTCATTTTGTAAACGATAGTATCGAGTACTTTCGCGATAGCTATTGCTTGGGTGTGCCATCACTGTGCATGTCATATCGTTCAGCTGATGCTACGTGTAAGAAGTTAAAATGTCGGAAAATAAAAGAACTGACGAAAATGTGCCTAGCTGCCTGCATTGCAGAGTGTACACTTCAAAACATAAATATCATGAGATATTCGACAAAGTCGGCATCGAAATAGAGCTCGCCAAACTGCTCGACAAGTATTTCGAGATGAAAGTTGAGCCCGCTGCAGGAAAACAGAAGCAACTGCTCTGCGAAGAGTGCGTTAATACGCTGATTCGTTTCTTCGACATCGACGAACTACAAAGGGAGCAAGATGCCGCAAATGCTGCAAAGGCCGCGAATGTCGCAAAGAAAAAGCCCAGTAATGATTCAAAGTCTTCTGCACCCAAAAAGGATGAGAATCCCACCAAAAAGCAGACAGCTGCCATTAAAAATAGCCAAGGTTCACCAAGCACCTCAGCGAATGCAGCCACAAAGCAAGAGAAGAAGCCAACGGCGGATGCTGCTGCGACTGTTATGTCTGATACTGCCCCTGATGCCATTGCAAAAGCAGCGCCAGAAGTCGCTAACATACGGATCACCAGAGCCAGGAACGCTCCTCCAAAAAGATTACCCATAAATAGAATGAAAGCAGTCAACCGAAGTGAAACCCTTAATGCCAAAGCAGGCGTCAAACGGCGTCTGTCCAGAGAAGCTGCTCAAGGATCAGGAGATCAGGAGCAGATTAGCGCACTCATACGTGACATTCTAGAGGACGTGGAGTCGCCAGCGGATGAAAAATTGGTAGAAGCTGCAGCCACAGTCCGTCAGCTAGAGAAACAATCAGCTGAAGAGCAACGGCAGCTGGAGGAGGCGGGGGAAAAGGAGCAAGCGGTGCTCGGGGACCAGGACAATAATGATGAGCTGGAGTTCCTGGTTGAGCGGGAAGGTTAGTTAGTGCATAAATGCATATGTACATATATTAAATGGTTGCTCGAATCCTTGCAGATAGCTCTTCGGAACTGAGCGTGCACCATTTCAAAGTCAAACGCAACATGAAACGCGCTCCTTCGCAGTCACCAAATGAGAGCCAAAGCGAGGATGAATCATTCAAAGTGGAGCCCTTTAATTTTGTGCTGATCAAGGAATGTACGTATGGCCAATGAAAGTATTTTACACACCAATTTAATGAATCCGATCGGCTTGAATCCCCCACAGCTGATAACATTGGCGATCTGTACGAGTATTTGGGCAGCGTGGTGAAGACTTGTTTTGAGACATTGATGTTTGACTGGGACACTGTGTGCCGCCACTGCTCGCTGAAGTGCAGCAAATATCAAAGTTTATTCGGTCACATGCTGAGGCGCCACAAGGAGCCGGGCGTGATTTACAAGTGCCCGATTGCTGACTGCACGGCAGTGCTACAGGGAGCCAAATCTTTGGCCATGCACCTGGTTGTGCTGCATGCACCGGTAGCCGAGTAAGCAACACCGAACTTTTGCGATTAGCGACAAATAATGAATCCTTCATCTTTTCATCTAGTATACCCATTTATGGCAGTTGTCCCGAATGCAACATGACCTTCTCAAACATATTGCAGTACAACAAGCACTCCTGCGCGCATGTCATCAAAAAGCGTCGCGGAATTCGCCTGTATTGTGAGATGTGCGGCTTGGAGTTCCCCTCCTGGAAGCGGCAAGTTCTTGCTAGCAAGCAACTCTATAGTTTCCATCACTTCCAATTCTAATTTTGATTTCTTTATGCAGCTTTAATTTTCACAATCAATTTCATTTGGAGCGTCACAGGCCACGCGCCTGTTTTGTGTGCAGCTACGCAGATACCAACATCGATGAGCTGTTCCATCATTTGCACTACGCTCACGAGCCAGAGGGCACGCTCTTCTGTGATCTGTGAGTGTTTTGCGATTATTTAGCTTACCCGCACATATGGAATTCACTTCTCCTTTTCCACTTACAGCTGTGATCGCAATTTTCGTGATCCTGTCGTCTTTTCGGAGCACAACAAATCACACTCAAATGTCAGCAGCAGCACCTACACCTGCACCGAATGCAGCGCCAATTTTGAGTCACGTGGTCGTCTCAATGGACACTTGGTCAGTGCTAATCGATATACGCCCTTGTTTGGGTCTGCTGAGAATTGTGTCTTTTTATACTTCTGCTACATGAAATGGGAATTGAAAGTAAAATTTGTTGCTCTTGCAGCGCACCGCACATGGCAGCGTCATCAGCTGCGAAATGTGCGGCCGCGAGTTTGCCACGGAGGCCACCTACAACCTGCACATGAAAACGCATTTGATTATTGAACGCGAGGTGCATGTGTGCAACAATTGCGGTCTGCTCAGCGAAAATAATGACAGGATGCTGGTAAGCCGAGCAACTAACTGACTAACTGTAACAATCCACAGTGAATCTATTGTTTTGCAGGCTCATGTGGCGGATGAGGACTTGGCTTGCTTTGGCATGGATGTGGCAGTGGAAGTGATGCGTGATGCTTATGTTTGTGAGTACTGCTCCGCCTACTTTAAGCAGAAGAGTGATTTAAGCGCCCATCGCGATTCGGGGGTGCACAAGGATGGCCACTTCTGGTGTCAGCCCTGCCGCAAGAAGTTTTCCGATATGAAACTCTATCGCCACCACTTGCGCAACTATCAACAATTGCGCGCAGATTTTTCGCATCGCCGGCTAGAAATTTGTCTCCACTATATGTGCGATTATGAGGTGAATTAGATATATATATATATATACATATATTCATTTAGCAATCATTACTAATTTTGAATCCTGCTTGTAGAATTGCAATGAGGCCTATATTAATTGGAACTCGCTCTATACACACAAGCGGCGCACACACGATGCCGCTGAGAAGCAGGAACCCAAGTTGAAAGATAACGAATGGATCTGTCAGTTCTGTCAGAAAGTGTGCCGCTCCAAAATGTCGCTCTCGGTTCACGTAGCGCGCAGCCACAACAACAGTGAGTTGCCAGCACAAATGGATTAAATATTGGAATCCGCTTTAGAGCTCCACTCTTTGCAGATAATATGGTTTGCTCGCTGTGCAAAGCTTCGTACAAGGATGAGGAGGCGCTTAAAAAGCATCACGCCTATTGGCATGAGCGCATAGAGTGTCCGATGTGCTTGAAGGTGGTGAAGAATCGGCGCAACTTTGACACCCACGTAAAGGTGGTGCACTCAAACAAGAAGCGTTACACGTGCAGCGAATGCCAAAAAGGTTTCTATCACAAAAGCGAAATGGAGGCGCATCATCGGGTGAGTTCAAATGGGACTTAAAAGTCGATCCAAATTATTGGTCTATTTGAGTTTTTCAAATCTAAGAGATGCATAACAAATTGTTAATAGGAAAATGCCTTCCACATCTGATTTTCTGCTGTGAAGTCAGCAATTATTGCTATCACTTCATTACTTACCCATTCTGGCTATCTGAGCTACAGATAGCATATTTATATATCAGAAATATGCAATAGTTCAAGCTCCCAGGAATCTCAGTATTTGGAATTCTTATTGCGGAATGGATGGATTAATTCTTATCTATTTATCCACAGCTGCATTCGCAATCGTTTAAGTGCGAACAGTGCAACTTCACCACGAGGAACAAGAAATCGCTGTCGGTTCATGTGCTGGGTCAGCACCACAAGCGTTTCGCCTTCAAGTGTAAGTTCTGTGAAAAGCGCTTTGGACGCCGCCAGGGACTATCGAATCATATGCTACGTGTGCATGGCTCGAAGTATACATGTCGTGACTTTTTCGATGGCGGTTGTGGCAAATCATTTGGGTCGACGGCACGGCTCAATGTGCATGTGCGAAAGGCGCATAACAGCAGCCTCTTTCTGTCCGATGACCCAGCCAAACCGGAGGATAACGAAGAGGAGGAAGAGGAGGAGGAGGTGCCGGCTGTGGAGAATGCTGCAAGCGAAGGTCCGTCCACATCGAAGGAACGTTTAATTCGCATCAATGCGAACACTGAGATCGAATTCATTGGCGATGCAGCCGAGGCCAATGATGACAATGAGCATCCGACTGATTCGAAAGTCCTCGATGAGTTGCAGGAGATCAAACCAGCACCAGCAAAGGCTCGGAAACGTTTGCGCAGTTTCGGGCTATTAAAAGCATCAACAACAAAAAAAACGAGTAGCAAGACAATTGAATGGGAGAAGTGAGAACGATTGCATTATTTGATTGTTGCTTTTATTTGTATTCGCTAAAGCTGTTATTAATCATTTGATTTTAACTGTTTGAAGTAGTTGCTACTCATTATTTTGAACACAAAATATGTCAGTAGCTAAACATACATAATGTATGTATGTATTATAATATATAATATAACTAAATTTCTTGCCGGATTTCAAGTGACTTTCACTTTCACTTTCACTATTTGTCTCTAAATTCATATCATTCGCACTTGTCATTCATGAGCTCATTTAACATTGGTTCTTAATTTCCACATCGTTTCTTTCATTCGACTTTCACATATTTCACATATTCTCATTCATATAAATTCACTTATCATAATTTGTTACAGGAATTAGTTCTGGGTCTAATGATGAGTCGCTATCCGATCGTCGCTTTGAACACTTGAATCTCAGTAATTATAACGCTATTAAATTGGTTTAGCAGACACTTCTATGCCCTACACAGCTCAGCTTCGAAATTTTACATAAAAAAAAAAAAAATAAAACGAATTATTTGATTTTGTAATTGAAGATGTGTTTAAGCTACGTTGCGGTTAAAACTTAATTTACAGGGTATCTGTGAGTCCTATATGTATAATATTATCGGCAGCAAATTTGATTTATTAAGCGCTTTGCAGTTTTGGTCATTAAAATTTCTATTGAACAAATAAAATAAAAAATGTTCGATTGTGAATGTAGTGATTTGATTTGATTTATGATACTCTAGAACTTGGTACAGAGTAACTGCTAGTCGAGCAGCTCCCATCTTATAATTAGTTTATGTATAGAGATATTACATATCGACTAATTTCAATTGCATTTAACTAGCCAGAATCTGGCGGAAGCAAATTTGATTTATTAAGCGTTGTAGTTTGGTCATTTAAACTTTGAAGATTGTGTGCGGAGCTCACCTGAGAAATAAAAATCACGATTTATATATCATAATTGAGGTTAGGTTTCGATTTGTACTCACTGGGCTAATTGGTGTTATAACAATGGCGGTGCGCGTGGTGCAATGTAAAAGCGCAGTGTCCTCAGTGGACTCATCACAGTCACCGTCCGCATCGACATCCACATCGGCGCCAATGTCGCTGTCAATTTCCCAAGTCGGGAAATGCTCCATTTCCCCCTCACAGTTCAGATCCTCCTCCTCGAAATCCTCATACTCATCAATTAGTATAACTGTACGCAATACATATACATAGACATATATAAAATTGTAAATATTTATTTATTGATAATTCCCGGATCAGAACTCTATAAATATTTGGAATGAATCTGCGTTGAGCTTGAAAAATTAAAAGTTTTTAATTTGGATTTTCAAAAGTGAGATCTCCTTTATTTCGGATAATAAAATAATGAATCTTTGGTGGCATGCGGGATTTTTTGCTGGAAGTTCAGGCACGGCCTGGCTTACTTGAACTATCTGGCGGCGTTGGCTTGGCACTTGAATCCAAGGATTGTGCGCCCTCATCTGGCATATTGATGCGTTGCTCGTGTTTGCTATATGGCTCCGATGTGGATCTATGCAGGCTGTTCAATATAAATATCTACATTTGAGATATGTTACCCATATATGTATGTACATTCATGTGTGCATGTATAATACGCTTGCAGAGGCAATATAAATATGTACATATAGCCTCAGAAAAAAAATCGACCTGAATTTTATACAATCGCCATATTTTGGCAGCTCACCTTATAATTAAGAAACTGTATTATTATAAATCAAAGTCATTCTTATCTTAATTCAAGTTTAGGTTTTTCTAAAATTTAGAAAAACATTTTTTTTTTAATGCCGGCGGTGTTTGTACATATTATTTTAGATAAAACATTTTAGATAGTTTAAAAGTTCAAATATTTGAATTTGGAAAAAACTTACCCTTGGTTTGCGAAACTAATCTTTTATATAGCTGAGACAGCCAGTTTATATATGTATATTTTCCAGATTTTTTTAAGAGAATACTTTCTTAAAGTAAGAGTTTTGCATTCCCACCTTTTATAGCCTCTCTAGAAAAATGTTACTTAATAATAGAAAATAATTCTGTAAATAGGAAAAATTCCTTCTAATTTTAAGAAATTTTATTTCCGTTTCTTTCGAAATTATGCGAATTTATTTTAGAGCGATTTTCTGAATTTAAGGCCGATTTTTTTTCTGACAATTAACAGTTCAAAGCCTTATATACGAGGTGTGTTCAAAAAAATCGAAATTCGAATATACGTAACCCGCGAAAATTCAAAATTCGCGATACTTTTTGAACACACCTCGTACTCGTAAATTACTAAAATATCTGTATCTAAAATAGATAAAAAATGAATAAGAATCTGTAAGTTACTTTGATGAAACTTGGCATTGATGCTGGAGTTAATATATAGTTGTGGTGTCTGAAGGATTGAAATATGTTTTTAAATTTATATTGATAAAAAAAGCTTATGACAACTTATCGAAACAGTCGTTTGAAGGTATTTTGAGATATCTTGACCAATAGATAAACAATCAAATCATCAATATATAGTTTAGTCTGCAAGAGCATTTATTCTTCGGCTAGCCGAAATTAAGTTTATTTTGTTTTTTTTTTTGAGATTTGGATTGGAACTTACCTTAAAGTAACTCGTTTTTTAGTTCTATTCTCTAAATCAGTCATAAATACATCATTGTGCTGTTGCTTCTCAGGCGTTAGCTGATATGAGTTAAGCACGGAAGACTATATTACATATATTACATATATATATTATATATAATCTGATTCGAATGAGCCGTCAACATTTGCATACCTTTGTATTGGTCGCTGTATACGGCGTATGCGGCATGGTTGTCTGTGTGCCAATCGCATCTGTTGTTGTTGTGAGCGTCTGCGTCGAGGTGAACGCCGTCTCGTTGCTGTCGAGACGATCCGTGGAGGCAGCTTCCGTTGCTGCTTCAGTTGGAGTCGTCACCAGCTCGGGATGTACGCTAAGTGTTGCTGTTCGCTTCCACACATCGATCATGTTCTGATGCTGTGTGTGATGCAAATTGTGACTGTGACTAGGGCTAATGGAATGTATTTTGGGTTTGGGATTTGCGGGCAACGGAAGCGCTAAGAATCTATCACGATCCTCCATATAGGCCTTGATCAGGATATCAAGTTTCTCCTCAATATCCACCACCTGCAATTGTACAACATGAAGATGGCTCCAATATGCTGGCAATTCTTCACTCGAATCTCACTTGTCGCTCCACTTTAACCACTCGCGAGGCTAAGCTGATCTTTGATGCATAGACATCCTTGCCCTTGGAGCCCTGCTTGCCCAGTATTTGATCTAGCCTGTGGATAGCAAAGAACAGATCACAAATGGTATTATTATTCATATTGTTTTTAGACTTGAAGAACATTCCTTAAGAACTGTTATGGGGATTTTGTTAGCAGGTCCTTTGTGCCAAGAATGCACTCTAAGGGTACAAGGACTGCTTTTGCATTCATATAATGCTTACCGCAAGTGCAGCATTTTGACGCGTCCCAGTAAGTCCACGTGACCTGTAAATGAACAGATTGAGATTGAGAACATTTTTCGAAAATAATTTTGGCAATTATTCTTGAAGCTAACCGGCCGCATACTGTTCCATGACGTCCTTGACATCGTAGGGCTTCAACGCCTCCTTAAACTTGCGACGTGCCACGAAATACTTGAGCTGCAAGCATCAAGTGTATATATAGTAGAGTGATATATTCGATATTGAATTGGATATGGATATGGCATACCTTGCGTATGAAGCGTATGGCGATCTTGTGCCGATTTGTCAGCTGCGTGCAACGCGGCTCCTCATCCTCATCTGCGGGCAATTTGTGAATCAGAGAGATTGACTTGTGCGTTAGGTTTTGGTTGCTTGCTTCGCGCGTGGTTTAGCGGCAATTTGTTTTGTACATTAATCAAGTCAATCCAACAACACACAATTAACACATACAAGTAGCGTTATACACACACGAACATACATATGTAGTTATATGCAGTTAAGGTAGTAATATATAGATCGTACAATAAGTATACAGATATTAGGTTAGTTACATATATAAAGAATGTATTTATCAAATATAACACAATATAATCGGGTATTTAGTTATTGTTAGTTGGATAGTTTGGTAGTTGGATAGTGGGAAAGAGGGAAAGTCGGAAAGTCGGAAAGTGGGTGAAAGCATTGAGAAAGCATTGAGAAGGCAAGCGTTGTGTGTGTGGCCATGTAGCGTAGGTGAGTAGTTAGTATTAGTCGATTAGTCGAACGGAGTCCTTTACAGGTGTAACTCCCTATGTGATACGTTAAGTTAGTACAGAGTCTACAGAGCTACCAAAATGCAAACTTAACTACGTCTACGACAGTCTAGAGAGCGCATGCTAAACCAAACCTAGCACAAGGATATACAACACTTTCTCAGAGCAGGGGCTGGGTAGGCTTATTCAACTCTAGCTGCAAGTTGCCGGTTGCAAGTTGTACGCACTTGCCACATAGAATGCGCCGCTGCCGCCCTGCAACGTGCCCGTCTCCAGAAATTGTGAGGCAGCCGCAAAGAAGCGACCCGTGCGTCCACGGCCTGGACTGGGACTGGGACTGGGACTGGGCTCGGTATTGGCTTTCGCCTCGGCCTCCGGCTCATGCTGCTCCACACGACCCGCCTCCAAGTCCTTTGCGGGCGTAATGCGCGGATTGCGCAGCGAAAATGTTGAGCCAAAAAATTCACCTTGCAAAAAGCCGCAAAGCACAACGGGTATGCTCAGCGTGTTGGCACTGGTCTGGGTCTTGGGCTTAGCGGCATCAACACCACCAGCAGCAGGAGTAGGAGCATCAGCTGCTGGCTTCTGGGTCTGGCCCAGTGTGCCCAAACTGGCGCTATGAATGCAATTGGCCAGTGCCTTGGGCGACGGCGCTGGACTTGCTGTATTTGTGCATTTTTGTGTTTTGTGTTTTTTGTTTTGGTGAGAAAGCGCATTAGTTTTGGCTTGATGATCCCTTAAGGCACCCATACATCATCATCCTTAGCAGGTTTTTGGTTTTATTTACGTTATCGTTTGGTTTTTTTTTTTTTTTTTTGGTTTTTTTTTTCATTGCAAGAACCAATTATGAACAACATCAATTCAATTCAATTCAATTCAATTAATAAATGCAACCACAACATTGACACAACCACAACACTCAAAATACGGTAACATAATTTATAAGAATCTCAATTAATTTTTTTTTGTTTTTTTTTTGATTATAAGGTGTATTGGTATATGGAACCTGGGCGGGACCTTGTAGACTTACCGTCTGAATTTTTAATATTTTTTAAGCAAGTTGTTTCAGCAACTGAATCTTCGCTAAAACTTGGATTCATGGATTTGCCATTTTGTACTACCTCTGAAAATTTCAAACCAGATGTTAAAGTTGTTTTCACTTTTTGTTGTTGTTGTTGTTGTTGTTTTTAAATAATTTTTCATGTGTGCCAATGAGTCAATTAATCAATCAATGCAGAGACACGGTAGTCAAATATTGGTCACACATAACGCTTACAAAGAACTTCAAATCTACACACACAACAAGAGTTATAAATTGGTCAAGTTAACTTTTTAATTTGTTTTTTTTAAGTTAATTCAGTTATGAAAATGTATTTTTAACACTTAGTCTCTTTGGATTTATATTTAGTAAGTGCGCAGTGAAATAAATATTCAGGAAAGAATACAAAAGAAATGGTTCTAGATATAATATTAGGAAAGGTGTTGTATGAATCAAGAATTTGATGAACTTATCGTACATGAATGTGGCATGCAGTTCAGGTGACAGTAGACTCCATGCTTTCGGTTTTCCTCTTTCTTTATTTTCGAATATATATATACAGTATGGAATCCTGACTATTTTCCTCTTCAAGAATAATTGTGTTTTCCCTTCGTCTAAATATCTTGTTTTAGGTATTTCTGTTTAGTAAATTTGATTAAATTAAATTTAGCTACATTTCCCACATTTGACTTGTCGCTCAACTTGAGTTTTCTTTGATATATTCCCAATTCATTTTTTCAATCTTCTAATAAAGCTGCGGGGCTTCAATTAGTTTCCTATGCCAACGGTTTTATTGTTTTATATTGGCTAATTAATTGGAATATTTTCTCATAAATTGAAATTTATTATTTTGTGTTGAACTCAGAAGCCAGATGCTTGACTATTAAAGTGATATCAGGCGAGTATATAATATATGTCTATAGATGGATGATGGCTTTAATAATGTAAATGAACTGTGTTGCAACATTCAACATTCAAACAACATTTTTGTGTGTGTAATATATGTAAATGCAATGTTTGGAGAACATTAGATAAAATGTGTTCACATGCGCCCAAAAGTTGTAGAAATTTGTTGTATAAAAGCTAAGAAATTTAAACTCATAACTATTATGTGTTGGAATTTTTGGAAAAATATAGAAATCGGTTTTCCGCAGTCTCAGTTAACCCGCCGTAACTTGAACGCTATTGAAAATGAAAATGCCTGCAGCAAAAATCGCATTTGATTATCGTTTGCTTAAACTGTTTGTTCCGATGAGATGCGCAGCGCAAATAGCAAAAGCCAAATCAGTTGTGATTTTGGCCCATTGTGATGTGAGCCAAGTTAACATTGAATGAGTTTTGCACAGATTGTGGGTACGAGTAACACATGCATGGGACCAAGACCAAGACAAATAGAAAACGATAACTTTTATTGTTTGTATGTGATTATTCCATAATTTTTTGTTTGTTTTTCGCAAGTGATGGTGCTTATATATATATATGTGTGTGTGTGTGTGTTGTGTGTGTGTGTGTGTGTGTGTGTGTGTGTGTGTGTGTGTGTATGTGTGCAAACAGAATTTGTAATAATGGAACAACTGCTAAGGCAATCTTGAAACAGAACTCAGCCATCATCCCTATCATCATCATCATCATCATCATAATCATAATCATAATAATCATAATCATAATCATCATCATGATCATCATCACCACCACCAAATGCCAAATGGCTTGAAAGCAGTTTGTCAAGGCACTTACCCAAGTTCTCCACCGATGCGTTGATGTCTCGAATAGTGCGCGAATATCGCGACGAGGCCCGCGATGAGCCCGGCGGCTTGGACATTGTGGAGCCATCGGGTCCGGGCGTCTGGATGGTCTGGCTCTTGTGACGCCTAATCGTCGGCAGGCGGGCCACAAAGGATGTGTTGTGCTTAAAACTGGATGAGGCCCGTCTATGGATGGAATACAATACGTGCACAATAACATTTGTGCAATTAGTAAACACATAAATACATATGTACACAAGAGAAGAGTGGAATGGAGTAGAGTAAGAGAGGTGGGGGATTTCAATAAACGGTAGAAAGTTGAGCGTAGTACATAGAGCTCGAAGATACATAGTTACAAATGGTGTAGTTGTGTGTGAGTTAAACTGTGGTTGTGCTGTGTCGTGTGTGCATGTGAGAGTGTGTGTGCATTCGGTGCAGAGCTGAAATTGTGTGTTCTTTCAGTTAACGGGACAATTCACTTGTAGATAGGTGCTTGGCAAGCTTCAATAACACCAGCTGAACGCGATGCTATTAACTAACTTCAATGTATTTAAAGATGTTTAAATTAAGGATTTATCTTGGAATTAGCTACAGAGATAATCTTTAATATATTTGTAACTGCGAAAAGACGCAAAAAGCAGTTTAATTTTTGCAGCTCATAATTTTAGTCAGCCTTTAGACAACAGCAAACGTTGCTTAGTGCGTTGATCTTCGAATTCGAGTTCGAATTTAGTACCAAAGTGCAATTTTATATTCCCTCTTAAGGGAATAATCTCTCAGCTCTCTAATCAGCTCCTAAGATGTAAAATCAGCTTAATCGGTTAGATCGGTAAATCGGAAAAACAAATACGAGAAGAGTGTTAAATGGATCGCAATTTCAGCTGGTGTCATTGTGAGTTATAATACACTTAAATACAATCAATTTAGCATTGATATTAAATGTGCGATTGCTTTAAAGGTGTTCAAATATTTGTGCTACATTAGTGTATACATATGTGCGCATACTGGAAAAAAAGAGACAAAAAACCCGAGGAAGAGTGAGTAAGAGAAAAATGGGGTTTAAAAAAATCATTTAAATTGGTTGATTGAACTCACATGTTAATTAAAGTACACATTTTATGCATTTACGTGTGTGTTTGATTTTTTTTTTTGGTTTAATTTATTTATTTTTTTTTTTGGTTTTTTGGTTCACACAGCAGCAGCACAATGAAAATCAATTTGTATCAGATTGATTAATTTACTTGTCATTTGTCGAGAATATAATTTAAGAAATTGCAAAACAGAATTGAACATAGTTTTTACAATTTGTAATGTTGTTGTTAACGCTTTTCAATAATTATCTAATATTTTCGAAAAAATAGCCAACAGATTGGGTTCGATAAATAGATGACGGATATATATATAGGACAGTTAGAAAGATAGAAGTATGTAGACAGAGATAGTCAGAGATAGAGTGCGTTATATATGTATATAGAGAAGCTGCGAATTACAAACTCGATAAGTGTGTGTTTAAGGATTTCTTTTGATATGTACTTAGGAGCATTTGATGCATTTGATGTTTAATGGCTTGGTTTGGTGCTTGCTAAGCAAATACCCTATGAAAACAAAATATGAATAGCATTTGAAATCATTTTGCTTGATTTTTTTTTTGTTGGTGAGTATTTTTTGCTTGTATCACTTTTACCTATATTCGGTTATGTTTTTTAATAATCGCTCCCAGTTTTCAGAACTGAAAAGTTTATATAAAAAATATTATGAAAGAAAATGATAGAGGTACGTAAAAAAAGGTTCAACAAATTAGGTACGCTGAAACTGAAATTGTTAATCAAGAGACGGAGAGGATATTTTTTTGTATGTTGTTGTTCTGGTTTCTTGTTGTTGTGGCATTGTGAGTAAATATTTGGTCAAAACAGTACTGGTTGCACATACATTATGCTATGTATGTGCAAGCTACTCATGCGTCGGGCATTGGCATTGGATGTGTATTGTACAGACTAATCGTTGTTCGAGGTACTCGTTGCAGTTTGTGAACTCCTCCCTTCGCAGGAGTTCACTCCTCCCTTTGCAGGAGTTCACTCCTCTCTTCGCAGGAGTTCACTCCTCCCTTCGCAGGAGTTCACAAAAAATGTTGCAGTACGCACTCGTCTATGACACGCTCTATTAAACATTGTGTTGGTTGTGTTGCTTGTGTGTTGTTCTTAATGTGAGCGTGTGTTATGGGTGTATCTGTACAACTGTACAACTGTACAAGTGGACTGCATGAAATCACTCCCAATTAACTAACTGAATAAGTCCCAACAATTACAAAAATTTGATAATTAAAAGTAAATACCACAAATATCACATAATACTACAATTATTTATTTTTAAAGACTTTCGATTAATTAAATTAATTAATTTTAAATTAATTAAACGTTTCAAATATGTTTAATCAATAAATTTTGACGATATTTAAATAAATGAATCAAATGAAAAAATTAAAAACAATTAATTAGTGGATCTGAAAGTTTTTAAAAATCAATAAAAAAAAAGTAAATCTAAATTCAAAACATCAAAGATAATTTGAAAATATTTTCAAAAATATGTTGAGATATTTGCTTAAATTGTGGGAGTATATTAAGTCGAACTGAGAGTTATTTCATTTCATCCCCATAATTGCAATTGGTTTATCTAGACTTATTTTCCGCTGCACATTCCTGGAATGTAGTTTGTATATACGTGTGAGGCAATCAATGTTGCCCAAGGAGACGCAGTGGTTGGCTACTTACGATGCGGGCGGACTCGGCAGCGCCACCTGATGTATCTTCCAGGTGGCTATCGAAACGGAATGCTCATCGGCCGCATAGCAGCGCCAGACGGCCTGAATGAGCGTCGCCGCCGGCTGGCGACGCCGTATCATGTGCTTCTGGCGCTGCTGCTGCTGCACCTTCAACGCAAAGCCGCTGCCCAAAATGCCCTGCAACGAGCAGGAGTTGAATGCCAAATTGCAGATGTTGCATAAATAAACGAGTAACTTACCGCAGGTAGCGCAAAAAAGGAGATGCCCAACAGAGCACAGCAGGAGGCAATCAATTTTCCCTGCCACGTTATGGGCACCATATCTCCATAGCCAACGGTGCACAGCGTTATCTGGGTCAAAGTTAAATAATTCAGATGAAACAACGTTGGCCTTCAGCGCCATATATATATATATATATATATTTTTTTTTAATGTTTTCTGGTTGGTAACATACCACGCCCCACCACAGTGCCTGGGCGAAATTGCTGAACTTGTCGTTGACGTCCTTCTCCCACATATAAACTAGGAATGATGCAAAGATGAGACCTAAAAATCCAATGTACATGGTTGTGATGAGCTCCTGTCAAGGGATGATCAAATGTCAATGCCAAGCTAATTCGAAACGCATCTCAATCGAATGTCAATCAAACCTGTCTATGTGCGTATACAACCGAACCGAGCAGTTTCCAGGTGCCCCCACGTCGATCCATGCGCACCATGCGCAGTATCTGAAAGAATCTTAAACCACGCAAGGCGCTCGTCGCAAACACCTGGCCAGAGGTGCCCATGCCTAATACTACAATTGAGGCTAAAATGGTGATAATATCTGCAGAGACAACAAATTATTAATGTGGAGCATCAGCGATTGGAAGTTGGTCTTACCTATAATACAAAATGGTTGCTTTATAAACTTAAGTCGACCAAGTGTGCCTTGGTATCTGGAGCGGCAGCCCGATGACCAGAGTCGCGCCCCAAACTCCATGGTGAACCATATGACAACTATGATTTCCATGCGAAACAATATATATACAGCATCCTCCTCGTATTCCTTGATGGTGGAAAACACGCTCAATGCGAGACATGTAAACACCATCAAAAAACTGAAAAAATACAACAACAAAAAATTTGTTTTAAACGGAAAAAAAAAATTATTTATATTTATTTTTATTATTTATTTATGTAAATCCTTCTTTTAACAAATACAAATCAATATTAAAATTTTATTTTTCAATCTCAAGAACCTTTTATATATTTACTATAAGCTACAAATTTAACAGCAAATTCTTCATTTTAGTATCAAGTATAAAATATTTATGATGGACTTAATGAACACACCTTTTAATGTAATTCAATTAATTTAAAACTCGTAAAACTCTACACCTTAAAAAGTAATTGAAAAAACACAATTGACTCGTAATTAAAATAATTAAATTTATTCCGCATATTCTCTATCATTTGGTTAACCAAATTTCTTAACTCATCTTGTCAAACGTAAAAGATTCGAAAAAAAGTTTCAAATGCGTAGAAGAAAATGATTTTATATGACATCGAAGTATTATTACTATATATTCGATGTGATATAGTTTTCTATATTGATCTACTCATTTAATTAATTAATTAATTGTAAATCTTACATTTAAAATGTATTTAAAAATGTCAAATGCATGGAAGAAAAACTCAAGGTTGAGGAAAATGTTATTGTTAATATTTATATAAGTATTTTAGCTGTGTATTTTTTAAGAAATAGTTTACTCATTTTGACTACTGTCAATTTTCTTTAATTTATATAAACGTATGTAGGAACAATGCGTCTAAACTGAAGATCGCATGGATCGAGTACTGTTACTCGCTTGTATTACTGCTCTCGAATTTAATCAATGCCTTGCAACTTGACAAGGCACTAGAGATAATTTTGGCAAACAAGTTGAACAAGCTTGCTAATTGTACTGTTAGATAAAGTATCGCTTTTGTTTTATACTCACACCATCACATGATAGAATATTGCATGCAAGCCCCGCGGTCGCTCCAGAAAATTGTACAGGCGACTCTGCATCCGCCGGTAGCGCGCATCGCGGCGATGTGTGCCGCGATTATAGTTCAGCGGCTTCCCTAGGAGTGACATTCGCGGTTGCCGAAAACGTTGCGATTTGTTTGGTCCCGCCGGTCTACATTTCCTGTAAGAACATCAAGCACAGCCACCACAAAACATCCATTAATCAAAGTTGATATCAAGCTGAGAATGTACTCTCTCGCACCCCTTGAAACCTCTTATATCATAGAAAGCGTAAACATCGTTTTCGGGATCCATGCTGCATGGATTACCCCGCTTCACTTCACTGCTCTACACCAAATATAATCGCTAAAAATGATCGCACAGATTGGCTAATCGGTATTTGGGCGACGTCTGTCGCGTTTGGCGTTCAGTTCACAACTCGATCGTCTGTTAAGCGGCTCGAGCGTTAAAACCTTTTCGGCTATAGACATTCCAAAAAAACCTCAATGTGTATATTTTATTAATTATATATACATAAACAGTGTGTTTTTTTTCTACACACCTTGCATTTTTATGGTCAACTACGTAAACCTTTATTTGATTTGATTTCATTTCGTATTTCGTATTTTATTTTATATTATTTTATTACTGCTGGGGGAGACCTCATATAATTTTTTGCGACGACTTCATTTTCGACATTTGTTTTTTTTTTTTGTTTTTGCACATTCTGTTTTTTTCTTTATTGTTTGCTGTGTCATCGAGTGGGCGTTTAGCCATCTCCTGAGGTTGGTCACGATCGCTAGACGCCTTTGTTTTTGTTGACAACGTGCCACATGGCTGATGTACGTCATTAACATTATTTTGATGCGGACATATAATGCAAATATGGGTGGGATTTGATTTTAGGGGTGCCGTTTTAATTGGAAAAATACGCTGAGCATGGAAACGTTTTGGCTGTTGCAGATCAAATACAGTTACATCAACGTGCCTCAATTTATCCATCATATGTCTGCCTTAGGCCTTAGGCAGACACACTCAGACACACATTGACCCAGATTTATGGAAACTAGCTTACATGTCACATGCAATTCGTAATCTGCCCCTCAGGTCGGGTCAGGTCAGTTCACAGAAAAGAATGCAGAAAAATTCATCTTGAAGAAATATTATTTGTGTCTTTTATTCTATATAAGTTTTCATGGTCTTGATTCTTTTGATTTGATTTTATCTATGAATTCATCTTAAAGTTACTACATCAGATTGTTCTTAGCTTTCCAACTCAGTTTTAATTCTCTTGAAATTTGACTCGTATATTATTTATTAAGTTAAAATATTGGAGCTCGAAATAAAATCATTTAAGTATAATAAAATCGAGATAAAGCTTGGCTTTATTTTATGATGATTGAGTACATTTTGAAAATAAAAAATTTTGTTGTTCAATTCGTGTGCAGTGTTGAAATTTATAAACAAAAGTTTTACTGTCTGGTAATTTAAACATTTGCCAGTTTTCGATTTGTTGTCCATAGGATAATAAATATTTATAGTTTGTGTACGAAATCCCGTTGTGAAAATTGCGAAAATAAAAAGTGCTAAATCGACGCAACTATGCATAACTTCCCCCCACTGTAAACCATGCTAATTGTGTGTGGGATCTGTGCAACACATTTCAGCTTATTATAAACTAATAACAATAATAATAATATTAATAATATATATACTTGTGCTCGCACAGAACTCTTCACTCTTCACCGAATGCCGGAAGTTTTTGGCTTACATATTATGGCCAACATATATCAAGTTGAGCGTCTCGGGCCATAATTGAAAGCTCGTAAGCAAACCCGCACCTTGCCACCTGAGAGTTCTAGAGTGTCATATAAAGTATATACATATATATTCAAATAGATATTGTATCTTATCGGTGAAAACTCAACCAAAAGTAGAGCGACAGCTTTTTTGAACACTCATTTTTTTTTGCAGCCAAAGAGCGAAAAACAGTCAAAAATTAGTCATAAAATTGAGGCAAAATAATTGGTTTCAAATTTTAATGTAATGCTTTTTTAGTCTGTAGTTGGCTAAGGTTAGACGATAATTAAAATAAATTTGTGTCTGTGTGTCTGTGTGTGTGTGTGTGTTCGTTGTGTGTTTGTTGTGTGTGCACGTTTTGGCCATTTAAATGTATATACAGTAATTGTTGAAAGGTGGAAAATAATAATAAAAATACATATATATACGTATATAATATGTACCAATCGATTTATGTATTATTTGTATATATCTGTGTATATATTTATATGTGTATATGTTTATATGTATATATCATAGTATCCGCGTTGTATCCGTTAGTTAGCATGATACAAGATCACAAGTTTGTTTGTTGCTGCTAGCACCAGTTGCATGCTTCACATTGTTCACTTCTTGGCATCAATGATGATCTCATCGCCCGATTGAATATTGTAGCTGTAGAGCTGCTTGTTCGGATAGCGCATCTCCTCGGGCCCATGCTCCTTGTAGTCCTGATCCAGATAGTAGAGCCGCATTTTGTTTGGCGCCAAATTGATGAGTTTCTCCAGCTTGAGCTTGAGATCGCTGACACTCAAATAGATGTCGACAAAACGACTCTCGCTGATTTCGTTGTACGTGAACAGAACCTTGACACGCTTCTCCGGCTTCAGATTGACATTGACCAGTGGATCGAGTTGACCGTGCACCTCCAACAGTTCTCCATAGCGAGCCGGCCGCTCCGACTCCGGTTTGTTCATATAGTGACGGACAAAGGCACGTTCGGCATCCACACGCTCATCGACACTGATCTTGCCGCCGCCATTCAACATGGACACATTGGGCAGACGCGCGATGAGCAGCTGGCGGCGCTCGTGCTCCGTGCACTCCAGCGTTTCCCACAGGGGCCAATGCTTGACGCGCAGATTCTGCAGCTGATCGTATTTGGCCAGCTCATCGATGTCCGCCCAGCTGTTGAGCTGGGCACAGCTCAAATTGAGCAGCTTGAGGCAGGGAAAGTATTTGTGGCACTCACTGGCGCTGGCCGAGTCCAGTTCGGCGCCGGCCTGCAGCGATTTGATGGGGCATTCGGCGAGTACGAGCGCCTCCAGGCTGGGGAACAGTCGGCCCAGGCGACAAATCTCCTGCCAGTGCTCGATGGGATTGCCGGTGAAGTGGAGCGTCTTCAATGCCGCATGTGATTGTGTCAGCTTGCGTCTAGCCTGGCACAGATTACAGCAAGTGTCCGCATCCGCTTCCGTCTCCACATCCACTTCCACGTCCGTTTCCGGGTATTCATTTTTATTGTGTGTTTGTGGCACACATTGGCAGCTTTGGAAATTCTCCTCCAGTGACTCCTGTGCAGCGTCCAGCAGCACAGCACTGTAGTTGTTCAGGCTCAAGTGGAGCTCCTGCAGCACCGGCAGATTCTGCAGCAGTGCATCAACACACATCCAGTCCAGATAGGTGCCATTGAGCACCAGACTCTTCAGATTGACGGTTGGCGCCGCCAGCAGCGAACTGGGCGGGGCGCTCATCAGCTGATTTTTGCTCAAATTTAAGAACTCAATGCGCGGCATGTGCTTCAGTATGTTGAACACCTCCCGCCAGTCTTGCAGCTTGTTCTGCGCCAGATCCAGCTCACGCACACGCTGACACTTCTCGCGGATGCTGTCGAAATCGCCGGCACAATCGATGTCGCAGTCGTTGAGCACGAGCAGGGCGGGCACACTGGTCAGCGGGGATAGCCGTGGTATGAATATGGAGAACTCCATGCGACCGCCGCATTTGGTTACCGTAAAGTCATTCGGCAGATCGGAGCGCTTGTGCAGCTCCGGCTGATTGGCATTCTCAAATTCGCATTCGGCAAAATATTTGCGCTCCAGCGCCTCCAGCAACGAGGGCATCTTTATTTAAACACGGCCAGCCAGCGTCTACAAATGCAATTATGTAAATTTTAATCGTTTCGCTTTTTATACCGTTTGAATGCGCGCTTTTGAGAAGCTTTCGATCTCTGCTGTTTGTCTTTGTGCTTGTTCTTCTTCTTGTTCTTACAGCTTCCGTCTATGACTGTTCTTCTTTATTCGCTTGTTGTTGTTGCTAATTTTGTCAGTCGCACCCCTTCTCAGCTCCTTCGCTGCTGTTGCTGCCGCTGCTGCTGCTGCTTATTGATTTTCGTAGAACTTAAATTTCGTTTTGCATTGAATTTGTTTCTGCTGTCGTTGTTGTTGTTGTTGTTGCGTGATGCAACTTTTTTTTTGCGCAGTTTTATTGCATTCGTCAATTTAAACAAATTGCTGCGCACGTTGCTTTAGTTTCGTATGCTGTTGTTGCTGCTTTTGTTGTAATTGCGCACTAATTTAACACAAAATTGTTGTTGCCGAAACAAAGAAACACACAACAAATGCGTGTGTTTGTGTGTGTGTTTTGTGGGGGCCACTTGCCAGTCCAACTACCGCCCCTCTCTCCCTCCTCTCTCTCGAGTGGCGTGTGAGTGTGTTAATAATCCAATGCAGTCAGTGACGTTTACTACGACAAAAAGCCAGGCCAATGCTGAGTAACTCTCTGTTTTTGTTATGGTTTAGCTTTTCTAATTGTTGTCGCTGCTGCTGCTGCTGCTGCTGCTGCTCCAGCTCCAGCTGGTGATTGTGGTAATTTTGATGGTGTCTCTCTGTCCGTTCGCAACGCCACCAAACGCTCAACTAAACCACCACACAAGAACGAACTCGCCTCCGTGTTGTGTGTATTCTTCTGGCCCGTTTTGCCAGTTTGTGTGCTTTTTTTTCTGTGTAGGTCGCCGTCATGCGCACAGGGGCGGACTTGCGGGAAGCTTTTTGCCCACTTTACACGATTTCGGGCGCTTCGCTCGAGCTAAATAATTTTTATAGACATTAAACGTTGCATTAAGTTCTCATCTGATATAATTTCTCATCTGGCACTTTTGCAATTTACGGCGCTGCCGCCCCAGCAGCTCCGGTCAGATAAGAACTTGTCACAAAAAATTTGAGGCCGCCAAATAGAGCAAATTTGATTGAATTTTAGTACACAAATCGCATAGGTTGTTATGTTTTTGTCGTTGGGTTGAGGCCCCACAGTTGGGCCCTCTTCAACGGGCCCAGTGCAAATGTAAATGCTTGACAGCGACCTTGCGACGTAAATAAATACATACACGCTCAATTACGAAATTGTTGCGGCTATATAGCCATATAGCAAATACAAATATTGCTGTGCTGCTTTTGTTTTTTTTTTATTTTTTTTGGGTTAGGGGCACGCAAAAATAGAACTGTAGAATTATAGATCTTTGTAAAAACACCTTTGCAATGACCTTGCTATGCCTTGTACACTTGACACCGGCCCTACATTTATCAAAATTGGGCGGCCTGTGCGTTGCCAGATGCGCCACCGTTTGAATTTGTCTGGAAAACCAGTTATAAAGTCAACGGTCATGCCACAGTAAATACACGCTACAGGCAACTTTTCCCAAATGTGCGTAGCACATTTTTATTATGATAGGCAGCATTAAATTGTAAGCGGAGGGATGATTGCTAGTATAAAAACATTTGAAAATTTCCATTGCCTCGCAGTCAAAATGCTGTCAGATTCGTAATATGTGTCGCTGTTGTCGTAACGACTCAATGGGGTTCACTATGTTGACAGCTTGAAAGGTGCGCAATAAGCGAGCGAGTTTTAACAGTGGTAGGTGGCGAGGGGTAATTGAAACAGCCAGAGAGATAGATAAAGAGAGCGAGGGCGCGTGAGAGTGAGAGCAGAGCGTACGAGCACGCGTTGTGAGCGCAATAATTTACAAAGCTCTCCGACTCAGCTGTGCTTTGTTGTGTGGCGGACACACGTACAAAAACACAAGCATATGTTTGTTTGCATTGTTTGCGCTCGTACGAAACTGCGCAGCATATTGAAAGCTCTGGCGCTCAGCTGATTGTATTTGCAGTGCATTGTATTCGAGAGCTTTTTGTTCCCCCTCCATTTCGCTGATAGCTTTTACATGTGCACTACAGCAACAATAAAACTATAAGGAAAAACAACAACAGCGCACTGAAAGCAGATGGCAGCACTGTGACAATGGCTTGGCTGGCACTTGGTGTCATCGGGAGCGTTACAATTTTGATTTGCAAAGAGCAGAACGTTTGACGCCTGTATGAGTTTTTATGACCCAAAAGCCAATTTGCTCTACGAATATTGAACAGAATTTTTCCGCATGCAAAGCATAGAAATATTTGAATAAATTTGAATGCCAGCATGTGTTTTCGCGCTTGGTCAACTGCCTGACTAGGGTTCCATTCACACGCACAGACATATGCAGATTTGATTATTCCTGTCATTGCGCGTCTCGTCTGTTCCAAGGAATTTTCAAATGAATGTGCGAGTAGTGCTTGAGCTTGTGCTCTTTACGACCGTTGCTTGTTGGATCAATAGGTGGGAAATGGCAAATCGTAGCAGATGTCATTTCTATCAAGGAAATAAATGCTTTGTGTATAGCGTGCGGGTTTATTTCTTTATTTATGAGAACAAATTGAAAACGTATAGCTTTGGCATTTAAAGTTTATTATTAACACACAGCTGCATATTCCAGCTTTTTTAATTAAGCTGTAAGTTTTATGATTTTTTTGCAGGCTTAAGATGGCTTTGGGTTAAGCCGTCAACCATTTTCTTGGCTAAGCTTATGCCAACACTTCACGAAAAGTTCGAGCACTTTTTGAGTTGTCTTAGCTTTAAATTTTTTTTTCAAAACTTAAACATTTTCCGACTACATTCTTGTTCGTAAATTTACTTTGTAAATATTCTTCTCAAAGGAATCTTTTTTCTCATATATGCACACTTAAGTGTCCCTTAAAACTTGCCAAAGTCCTTAACCATATAGCAGAAACGACAACAGAATCTAGAAAACAATTTGGGCTCACTGTTCTCATCAATTAACCCAATCTTTGTTGTTTGCTGTTATTTGTTGTGGTTGCTGCTGTCCGACGACCCGAATCGCTCATGTCTCGGACATTTGAAGGCGTCACACATTCTTATAGTCACCTATATGTATATGTAGATATAGGCACATGCATATTTGCTAATATACATA
This sequence comes from Drosophila nr. fundita, assembly GCA_035044245.1. Taxonomy (NCBI): domain Eukaryota; kingdom Metazoa; phylum Arthropoda; class Insecta; order Diptera; family Drosophilidae; genus Drosophila; species Drosophila nr. fundita. The sequence continues at coordinate 12,896,611 of JAWNMG010000673.1, forward strand.
TGTACATATATACAGTCTATAATTATCCGAGAAAGTCGCAACACTTTGTGAATAATGCTTAAATGCGATTTTGTTATGGTTTGACCGGCGTTTGTTTTGAGAGGAGGACAGAGAACGACAAATAATCCATTCGTCAATAGAATTTGCATTTTAGCCACGATGCCAATATGCTGACTCAAAGCCATTTGATTACCACACATATATCATTATTGATGTTTTGTTATTGATATTTTGTTGATTTGATTTTATGGAGAACGATTTAGTTGGCGTTTATTACTTAGGGCCAGGTTTTCGTTTTACTGCGTGTGTGCTCTGCGAACATTTTGTAATTAAAAATTTTGTTAACCGAAAATATTTCGATTTAATTTAGCGAACGCAATTTTATGGCCAATTTGTGTTTACAAATTCATTTGCATCGTTTTACTATGTATATATATGTATATATCAGAACAACAAAGCAAACGTAAATCCATCGAAAAATTTGCTCAAATCAATTGCGTCAATATAAGCGGCCAAGATGCTGTCTAGTTTTTGTTGTTGGTCATAAAATTCTATAAATGCTGTTTTGTAAAATGAAAATTTTGACTTTTGCGTACCCGGCGGCCTTTACTGACTTTCATAGAACGGCACGACGTAAACAATGCAGCCATCTATGGATATGAAAAGCAATTTTCATGTCTCAAACATTTTCGCTTTGTCGCTGCAAAAAAGTCTAGACACTGTTTTTTTCACATTTTGAATTATGACAATGATTTTTTACATACACATATTACATATATATGTATATATATATATATGTGAGTTTTTACGAGGTCGGGCTACTGCTGTTGTCTTCTTCTTCACGCGACATTGTCTGGCAAGTGAACCTGAAAGGTACGCCGCGTATGAGTAATGTTATTTGCACAGCTATCAAGTCGCTTCGATGTCATTTAGAACGAAGTTGATATATAGTACATACATAAACAACATAAACACAAGTTTTATGTCTTCGCTGACCTATTTGCCCACTAGCCCTAGCCAGGTATAAATATTGATTTTATGCTCATCGATTTGTAGCCAATTAAGGTATTCACGAAAAAATCACAATATCTTTTTTTTTTTTTTGGGTTTTCTGTATTAAATTGGCAAGTTGACAAATTGCATAAATGACAATAACTGTGATGTTATGGCTGACTGACTGACTGATTGATGAACTAGCTGTCCAGTTGATAGTGCGGCTGGCGTTGACAGCTCTCATTAGTCGCCATAACATTTACAAACGAACGAGATAAGGCTTTTTCAATTTTAATGGCAATTTTCCGATTACCCGGCGCAATTCAAATGTCCTTACGGATATTATAAACTGATATTGATTGACCCATAGTGTATCTGATGATGGACATTAATGGCTCAGTTAACGGTGTTCGCTATCAACGAAGAGAATATCAGAAATACCAACAGGTATTTGTATATGTATTTAAATAAATGACTTAAGATCAAAAATGAATGATTTGATTTGTATAAATAAATAAATAATGAATGATTTGATATGTATAAATAAATAAATATTGAATGATTTCATATGTATAAATAAATAAATAAATATATAGGCAAATTCGCATATATATCGATTAAATCAATTTGTAAATCCTAATTTTCTACTTATAAATTTTATTCGGTATCTAAGGAATGATGTGAGGTAGGACACCCTCGATATGCCTACAGGGAATTTTCTAGCCCATCGCTTTGGGGCATGTTTTCTTTTTGCCCTTGTTGCCACCTTTTTATACGCATCAGATAATGTTGTTGTTGTTGTTGTTGGGTCCGTCAACGTTAATTTAATATGCGACATTTGCACTTTTCGGTAGATGATAACTCCCTAGAGGGACTGGCTCACCGGTTAGCTGTTGGATGTCATTATCGCTGGATCGGTATCAATTTATCGACGGTGTTTAGTGGTTGCACACTCTGCACACTCTGCACACTCTGCACCCTCAACGTAACCGCAGTTGCCGTCTGTTGAATTTATTGCTATTATTTTTTATAATATTATTTTTTTGCAGCAAAAATTCCATTTAAGTGATGCACTTCATGCTTGCCACTTTCATTATGCTTAATGTGGTTGAAACGTATTGAGCCCTTACCATTAGGTGGTTCATAAAAACATGAAGCAATCGCTTTAGTTTTACTTCAATCTTAAATATTTCTGGTATATTTCAGTTTAAATATCCAGTTCAACTTAAAACTGCCAAATCTTATCACCACAATCGCCAAAATCGTCGCCCTTAAACTAATCTTTTAGCATTGAAAATGTGATTTACCTGGTTCAGCACATCTAGTTTCTTTTGAATAAATACATACGTTAAATCGATTTTGGAAAATTCATCCCCACTTTTCACTTTTCACTAATTTAATCGCGATATTCCAGTTTTTGTCTGCAATACGTGTTTCTTAGAAATTCATTTAGAAACTGAACACAACTGAAACTAAAGTGTTTGCCGCTCAATATAACGTAATCAGTTTCAGTGAGTATTATCTATCGATAGTATCAGTGACGCATTATCCAATCGATTAAATGTTAATTCACGCTGATTTGCTTGATTGCCGAGTGATTACCTCTCTCAAGATATAAATCTTGATTCATCAGATAAGAACACGCAAAAGTAATTATTTTGAAAAAGAGTAAAAGTAAATTCGGCATTCAATTTTCAACAATTATCTGAAGAAAATGCTCGTTTAAATGAGTTCAACTTTCAGGTGGTGTCATTGTATCTTTTAACAACTGCTGTTCCAGATAATGTTTTGACGTGGCCATGTTTATGCAGATAATGTCAGTTATCTGACTACCTACGTTTTGCAATGCTATGTTTTTATCAACTTTAAACAAAGTATTTACTGGTGTTTCCCTGAGATAAGTAGGCGTTCGAAAAGCTCTTGATAATGAGAATGAATGATTATATGGGGAAAGTATTAAATATATGGTTTAAAGTAGTTAATAATCGGATTGGTTGTGCTCAAAGTGCTCTTCGTTCTGACTCATGAGCTGTTCAATTATTAGGTGAGCAGACCGTCGCGCACGGAAACCAATTGCACCTCCTCAAGCAGTTGCAGTTGCTGTTGCAGTTGCAGTTTTGCCATTTTCCCTTTGCCACTGGCTTTTGAGCTCATTAAATGCAATTAGCGAGCTTCTCTTTTACTTGGCCAGGACACAAAGTACCAACTACTTGCCGGTCAAGCCGACTTGCTAACTGAATTATGCATAGCCAGGCGAAGTAAACTCATTAAATGCCCTACACACAATGTATATACATATATATATATTTATGTATATATAGAAATATCAGTGCGACTGAGGTACTCTAAGGGCGCAATTAATTTGCTGGCAATAATGAAATCTAGGACAAAATGTTGGCAAAAGGAATACGTTGACAGTTGGCATACAAGCAGCCGTCGTGTCTTATTCCATACTTGTGTATTCAGCCTTTATGCATATAACATGCAATGTATCGCCATTCGAGTCTGCTGGACTAGCTCACACCCTGTCTAAATATATACGCTAAAAATACAAAATAATTAGAGCAGGCCTATTATAATGCATAAAAGATTTTTATATTAATGAAAGTATTATAGAAAGTTTTTCTTGATTTAAATTTAATAAAATTTGAAATGTTTTCATATATATATATTATATTCTAGAGATTTCTAATAATAATAAAAATAATAATTTTTCTGAAACAACTTATAAAATCTGCTGTGGGAGTTTTTTTTCTCCAACTGATATGAATTTATAAATATTCATGTATAACAATATATATACGTGAAATCTGAAAAGACGAAGTTTTAATGTTGAAGATCAATTTACATATTCGGAGCTTGCGGAGATCCATGAGACCCGCTCGGACAAGTTATTTTGGGGCACAGGGTACCGGTACCGTTCATGTTGGCTGTCCTGAACAGCCAGAATTCCACACTTGCAGATTGTGAAATGAAATCATTTGTCAGATGCAGATTGCTGTTGCACGTGTGCAAGGCGCTTCTTGGCCTAGTTGCGACAAAAAGGGAATCGTGTAGCTGGGGCATGTACATGTACGAATGGATAGGTAGGTCGATCTAACGGCATTGCAATTGTTGGCGTTCACACTTCTGTTTGCTTTTGTGAGCCATTTTTTAATCAAACTAAAATACCTGACAGGCTAAAACGAGTTTTTCCTTATTCATATTACAGCTTGAGGCTTTGGTCTCCACAAAAAAAAAAACAGCAGAGAAAACCATAAAGCACACATCTTGATGTAAGCTTTACAAATTCCGGGAGTAAAAAGTAAATCAAACCTAAAACAAAACAAAAGTCGTGGAAATATTGCGTAACTTGAAATTTCCATTTATCAGATAAGAATTTTGATAACACTTGTTTTATTGTGAGATCAACTCAAACTCAAAACAACAATGAAAAAAGATTTAGATATTTATTAGCTTAATAATTGGGTGAAAATATTGCAAAACTTGCAGTTTCCTATTCGTGATATAAAAATATGTTGTTCAACTTTGGTATTCACAAACAAACATAGGAAAAGAATTCAGATTTCAATTTTCTTATTTGCTCAATCGAAGAATCCGCAGCTTAATTGTGACCAAAGAATCCGATTTCTACTCAGTTGAATGCTTCTGAATAATTGTGCATTGGAGATTATGCAACTGGCTAGGAGATACCACAAACCGTGGCAATAAACATGCTAAATAGTTATTACATTTGGTTTTTCACAGCGCATCAATTAGGACGCCCACAATAAATGTGGATTCTTTTCCCGCATTGTCATTGCTCGATGGGGCGTTTAATGGTTCGCATTTTCCATTTGGTGGCACGCTGATTAGCGCAACTGTGCCTGATGATGGCGTGCCACAAAGTTATCAATGCCGCCCCAATGAATCACTTTAAGTGCGCCTATTTTCGTGTCTACCCACTGCCAGCCAGCGCCGAACTTGAAACCGTTTCCAGAACTTTGCATAATTTGCATATTTTTAGCGCCAGTTTTTGCCGTCGCACAATTTGTTTATTCAAATTGTTAAGATCGGTTATTTTGTTGTTTGTTGTAGTTTGGGTCTTGTGATGCTCTGCAATCAATCAAATGTTTGTTTGGGTGTTGTCATTCGGTGGCACAAAACAATTGCATATTCATTGTAATTTGTTTGAACAGCTGTCGGCCCAAAAGTGAAATACAAACAGCAAGTGAATTGAGGCACGGAATGGATAATAACCCTCTTACAGACACACAGACAGACAGATTATATGGATGTTGCTTGCGACTTTAAGGCGACATTTGGTGGCACAAGTGGCCGCGATTGAGGCGACTGCCCAGCATGACTCAATTGTCGGCCAAATAACGTGTGCGTTCTGAATGGCAATAACACACGTAAAGTGTCAATTAGCCAAGTCAAAACACAAGCTACACTCAGAAAAAATCCTCTCTAGCACTTGGAAATTAAAGGGAAGAATTTCTAAGTATAGATAAGCAAGTTTCAATAACTTGTCTTAATAAATTTTGGGTGGGTTTTATGGGACAGGTGTGAAATAGAAAGCTACGGATTTATACTGAAATAGTTTATCTTTATCTGTATATTTCCTATATACACTTTATGTAAATATGATCTCTTGCAATTATCTGTTGATTAAAACTATTATTTTTCTGATTTTTACAATTAGTTTTTGAATATGTTAAAAAGGTAATAATTAGAGTGGTTACTTTTTAGATAAATATTTTATTATTATTATATTTCTATCTAGTGTAGAAAAAGTAGAAGTGCATTTGGAAAATAAAATTAAGTTATGCTACAAGAAATTTATTAACTAACTAAAATATTTGCTCTAAACAAAAATATTCTTTAATATTAAGTCTCAGTCATAAAAAATACATGGAACGGAATTCAGAAAAGTTAAATCCTTCGTTTTATAAAAATACCCTTTCTAAAATATGAGATATTAAATACTCTTGGCGTTTATAAGTCGGGCGATATGCTAATCTTCCAGGTGATTTGTTTTTCTGAGTGTAGAGTGTGTATGCGGTTAGTCGAGCTTCTTAGCCAAAGACGCTTAAGGCTTTCATTAGATTATATATTTTGCTTGAGCAAGTTAAGCTTAAAAGAGTTTAGTTGGTTTCCGAATTTCAAATCTTGCATAATTTTCCTTATGATTTCAAAGTTGCTGTCTCAGAAATAAAAAAAAATAAATAAATCTCAGAACGTTTAAATTTCTTCGAGAGTGTTGAAAGAGGCTCTGACGAGCTTTGGCCACATCAGATTGGTAAATTGCCTAAGCCTTCAACATTTTCAGCTAATGCCATTCGCATTTTGTTGGCCCGAACTTAATCCACATTTAACGCCTGATGCGCAGCATGAAGGTGGCAAAGGCAATATCAAAATGTGTTGAAACACACACATACACACACACACACACAGACACATACATACACATACACACACATACATATACACATACATGCGGATACACATAAAACGGAAATAAAACAGCGACAGGCATAATTATAATTATCATTAAATTGAGTTACGTTGTCAGCTGGGCCCGGGCACCGCGGGGCGTATAAGTGAAAGCAAGTTGGCTATAAATATACGCACATGTAAGTTAGATATTTATGTGTGTGTGTGTGTGTACATCAAATTGTGTATTTTATTGTTGGTTCAACACATAACTGTAATTGCATTTAGCTTTGGCCTGCACTTGCCACAGTTAACTCAGCACTTAAGCCGGGCTAATAAATTGGCTACATCAGTTTTAGCCACGACGGGACATTCGCTTAAGCTGCTTACAAATTTCTTTTCTAAAATGCTCAAAATGGAAATGAAGTTTTTCTTTTCATTTCTTGTTGAAAACTTTGAGCACAGACATTTCTCTGCTTAACTTCGTCAATCGAAAATATTTGCCACAAGGCTTTAAGTTGACGGCTTAACTCAGTTGGCTATATCTTTGCTCGATCTTTGCGTATATGTATGTAATTCCATGTCGTCCATTACACATGAATTGTGAATTAACTCTAATTAAAAGCTGAACTGACATTTTCTGCCATTGTGAGCCACGCGTCAACTAATTAATGACTAACGGCGAAAGTCTGCCTGCGGCGGGGTGTGTGTGCGGATTGGGGGCTGTGGGATGGGCGTGGTGGGTTGGTGCTTGTGACAAATTTATTATGATAGGATAGTGTAATGCGATTAAAACTTCTCGGCGTGTGCTCGATGGGTGTCGACTTTTTGCACTTTGCAATTTCATAGCACAATTTTCGGGGCAATGCTAATGCAATTTACTATTTTTTGATCGGAATAAAGTACACTCAGAGAAAAAAACTACAATTGTTGCAAAGTTAACAAACAAATTTCTTAAAATTAGAAAAGCGTTTCTATGTTTTTCAGTTGGTTTTCTCCAGTAGTAAAAAATCGTAAAATACTGAATAATATTTTCCGAATTAGGAAATTAAATATCCTAAAAGACACAAAAGATTTTCGAAATTTGTGTTGTCTTTACTTTGAGTAAATATTAAATATTTGCCCTTTTTCTAAGATTCTTTCTTCATTCATTTTTCTCAGACTCACTCAGCCATTCAGTTTCCCTCGCTTCCCTCTGCTGTATATTGATGCCAGCTGCCAAACTTCTTTAAAGTAATAAAAGGCTTGCCAACGGCATAAATTAAGTTTTAAAGTAAGTTGCTTCAAATAAATTATTGTTTGTTTTTCTAAGGTTGCCAATCGAGCAAGCAACTGTTACTTTCCCTTTGTCCCTCCCACCCTCTCCGTGGGGCACATTTGCAAGTCGTCGTTCGGTTTTTGTTTGCGCGTTGCAAGCAATTGTCAGTTGTAATTGCCATTGTTTTGTGCCACATTTGAGGGCACAAACGAAAGCGGTAATTAATTAATGTGCTGCGACAGCTGTGATTGCCAACCTGTTATCAATCGCAAATATGCAGCCATCTAAGTGTAGGGTTGTCAATCAGATTAGAGCATTGTTTATTTATGATATGCGGACGTCATAAGTGACGGCTAAGCGACGCTTGACGCATGTCGAATATGGACTTAGTGGTATGCAACACGTACGGTGGTACGGTGACAATTAGGTGCTTCCACGTCTTCTTAGTCACACTGCGTTTAATCCAAGAGCGCGGTTCCGAGCCGCTACTCAAGTAATTTCATAAAGGACGACAAGATATGCCAACTCTTGTGGCATTCAACTTAATTGCACAGGTTGCTGTGTAGGTGTGTGTATGTGTGTGTATATGTGTGTGTGCTTGTGTGTGTGTGTGTGTATAAGGGCAACGTTGCGTATGAGCAACTTTTGAATAATTAACTCACTTCACTGGCACTTGCGCGGCTTTTGTCGTCCGCGTCCCTTGCCCCACTCTCTCTCTCTCTCTCTCTATGTCTGCCACCCATTCTCATGTGCCGTCTCTGCTTGCCAACCCATGTGGAACGCTATATAGTAAAAGTGCGCTGCAAGAACATTTGATATGCATAAATTAATGTGCAACCGCTGCACATACAAGCAACCGGCAAGCCCCCAAAACACTCACTTCTTGCCTCCATTTCAGACTGCGGACATTTTGCAATGTTCTTAATGGAAGCATGTATGTGTGTGTGTGTGTGTGTGTGTGTGTGTGTGTGTTTATGAGTGTGTCTGGGGTGTATTGCATGTTGGAGTGGTTGGGTGTGTGTGTGTGCATTTTATAACGAAAAGTAATTTTATAAAATTCTGGCTGACTTCAATTCTGGTCTCTGACGCATTTCCAATAACTTTCACAGCGAAGCTGAACACACACACACACACAAACACACATATTAATAATACGCACACACACACACACACACCGGACTCTGAAAGGCAACTGGAATAAGTTTAGCTTCATTTGTATGTTAAATGTTTTATAAAGATAAATGTTTGGCAGCCGAGAAATAATGAACTTGAATAGCCAAAAGCGGGGCAGAAGTGAAACATCAACAACAAGAAAATGCAAAGGATATTTTCAATAATTCATTTGTATACTTAAAACAAGGATAAAAAAGCAACACTTTGGATTTTAAATTCTGCACATTTTCTATTTGCTGTTATTATTCTAATCACTCACGAATGTTCTCTATAAGTAAGTAACATAACAGGAATAATTCAATTTATTTATTAAATTTAATATAATTATTTCAAACTAAAAATTAAAAAAAAAAAAATAAATAAATGATTTATATAATACTAACTGATATAAATTTTAGAATTTTAAAAAAGTTGTGAAAATCAGCAATAAATTATTTCGACACCAGCATAAACAATTCTTGCATCATTTACAATATTTTTTTATTTAGTGTTAAACTTCATTTTTAAGTAATTTACGCTAAAAACCTTTCAAACCAAAATTCAAACATTGCAAAACATTTACAATAAAAATATACCTATAAATCAAAGTAATCTCTAAAGCTATAATCCCAGTGAGTCAAAAATCTCTGTGATGAAAGCATTTATTAAAAATAAAATAAATAAATGTAAGTTTAATATTTAATGTAAATATTCATTGCAATCAATTACCAATTTGGTAATAAAAAATATGAAACATATAAAACATTTATTGACTTACTAGTAACTTATAAAATCTATTATTATTTTTCCTATACATAGCCCCAAGTCATACCTGCCAACTCCGACTCAAACGAGTATATAGATTTATTCATATTTCAAGAAACGATCCTTAGCCATTAGCTGTCATAAATCATTGAAGAACATTAGAGACAAGAAGGCAATGTGAAGTTAAGCCAGGCCCATCCTTACCAGCCAAAAATGATAACGTGATAAATGGTCTGCGGAATACCATCATTTCTTCAACGTCTTCAGATTAAAGCCATTTTAAAAAACTTGGCCGTAAAGCGAGGTAAGCGTGTATTAGTATTATATTATAGTTTGTGAAATTGTTCAACAAATGTGTAAAAAAAATGAAATTCCTTTTTTCCAGCGATTCTCGCTTATGCAAAATTCTTTGACGTCAAACGAAAACCAAACTTGGAAGGCGACATTGTGTCAAAAGAGTTCTCAGAAAATCAACTTGTTCGCCAACAAAGGGCTAAAGTCATGCAAGAAACTTCTCCAAGTTTCTTTGCTCTTCAACATGCACAATAAGTTTTCCCATATGCCGCTGGCAACTTGTGATGTGGGGCACATGCAACAGCTGTTGCTAAGCTCTGCTCACAAGCCGTTGCAGTTGCACGTTTGATGAACCCCGAACTGCCGAACTTCGTTGACATTGATTCAAATATTTCCAGTTTTGATATTCGACTTCAGCTTGTTAGCCACCGATTCCATTTGTACTTGAAACCGTAAAAATTTAATCGATTTTATTGATTTATAGATGGCCAACAGTCTGGGCATATTGCGAACATATGCATGCATCCATATTGCGACTGCAACTGCGAATTATTTGCCCCGTTTGCAAATTAATTGGCCACGTGCCATTCAAAACATGGAAGTAATTGCAATTACCCGTGGTATCTAATATATGGATACACCTCGGAGCGTATACAAGCCATATTGATGATGAATAACGCTTTGATGGCAGTAATCTGTAATACTGCTGAGGGAAGTCATTAAACTGGTGCTCATCAGAGGCAAACAATCACACAAATATCTGGTAAATATTTGTAATATCCCCCATTCGAATACATATATATATATATATATACATATATCTGCTAGTCAAAGTCTCTTTGGGTAAAGTTAGTTGGCGTGAATAATTTCCACTAAATACAATAAAACCATTCTGCTTGAGGCATTCCAAATTTGCATAGAAATGAAAGCCTCGTAACCGGAACTGTGCCACAAAACAGGAAAAAAACAAAGTAATAAAAAAAAAATCTGTTGATGAGCTTCAGTTCTGTGGGTTCTAGTCGGTTGGCTGGCTGCAGGTGGGGGGTGTGCTCAGCCCGCGGATGTAAATAATAAAAAGCACATTAAACAGCATTTTCTTTCATTTCGAAACGAAAACGAAACAATTTCCAGTTCTGCTCTTACTGGGGCAAATAAACACACACACACACACACACACAGGGCGAACGCCCAAAAAGTATGCTATGGTGCAACATGAACGACGCTTTGACACTTGGGCAGCCGCATTACTTGGGGGGGCTGCGACGGGACGGCCCGGCCCGGCCCACTTACGGAAATGCACTTTGCACTTAAGCGGACATTTGGTTTTTCCATTACAACATAACATCAGCTTGAAAAAAAAGTGACAAAAGCGTTGAGATTGCAGCGAAAGCAATTAAAATAACTTAATTAATTAATTGAAATAACTTAATTTAATTATTTATTGTGTGGATAATACAGAATTAATTATCATCAATTAATTTAATTTTAATACAACAAATAAAATTATTTCAATTTAAAAGGGAATAATTCAAATAACAATTAAATAAATTGAAGCATATTATGAATAATAAATAAAACACAAATTAATTTTTTTTTTTGCCATATTTTATTGCATTTTAAATGAAAAATTCAAGCAGCTATGAAAAGCTCAATGAATTTCCCGTTCTACAACAAGAAAGCGTAAATAAATTTCTGCTTTTTATTGATGAGATAGGAGTGAGAAAAATCAAATATGCACATGCAATCATTTGGCTGAAACCAAATATTTAATTATTAATGAACAGCGCAAAAATGTTTAAAAAATAAAGAGATTTACAAAACTTTTGCATGAGAACTTGTTGTGCATTTAAATGGAATCCAAACATCAAAAAATTAATAGTTAAAGTAAGTAGTAAAAAGTGAAAAATATTAAATGTCTATTCGAAATTAGTGCTTGAATCGTATTTTTAGCAAAATCGAGCTAGATAAATTATGAATTCAAGCTGAAATGAAAACTGAAGCAATCTCTGGAGAGCATGAGAGCTTCGTTATGGCCAGATTACCTGGGGGTAACCTACTCCCGGTTTTATTTATGTGTACGTGTTTGTGGTTGTGTGGCTGTGTTTGTGGTTTATGTGTTTTGCGGCTGGACTGTAGTTGGACGGGTGGCAGCTGCTACCAGGGGCCACTTGCAGCAATGGCGCTGCCACTTCTTTTGATGCCTTTCATTTTCATGTCCAATTTCGCATTTCGCTTTTGGCGCACACTGAGCCTAAAAGACTGCACTTGAAAATTTTATAGGCGTTGCAGTAGTTTGGTCCGCCCTGGAGTAAACCACTGCCACGCCAAAGCTCCTCAGTTACTGCCAACTTGGCTGACTGCGCTGTGGTTTTTATGATGACCAGTTTAATGATGAGTCTGGTGTGCCCTGTCGAGCGTCTGGACGCGTCTCTCTTGCTGCCCCATGTGCTCTGTGCGCCGAGTCTGGCTCAAATGAAATGTGAATTGTAATCCGGTGCCTGCCAAGTGCCATGTTTATTTGCCTGCCAGCGAGCAACTGTGCCACTGAGCCAGTGAGCCAGTGAGCCAATGAGGCGGTGTGGCAGCCAGCATTCGGGCCAATGTGGCAATTGAGTTTAATTTGTTGAATGCCTTTTGACAGATTTCAAAATTAACTGGTGGCACACTCGACTGCACCACCGCAGCAAATGGCTCGTAGCCAATGCCAATGCCTGTTGTTTCCGTGTCCGATAATAGGTACACACACCCACACACACCCACACACACCCACACACACACACACACACACACACACATGCATTGACTCAATCTCTGGTCATATACGTATGTGATTGAAGTCAATGCTCAATGACATTTGCTGAATGCAACAGAAACCACATTAAAATATCAGTCTGTCAATTAACTCAGCTGGTTGCTGGAAAATGGCGATTCAAACTGACACCGATTGTTGCAGCTTGAATTGAAGTCTGGTTACAATGCAACTTTGAAAAACCCGCCTCTTTGTCACTGTAAGCCAGCAGGTAATTGCAGAGCACACTCAGGAAAATATGTGCCTGAAACTTCGAGAATCGACTAATTTGTGGAGCCAATGGCAGCTCTACTTATTACATTATATTTATTTTAGTAATTCTTTTTAAATTTCATTTACATAAAAACATTTAATATAACATTTATATAGTTTGAAAAAACTTAACATTTTATGGCGATTCGTACTTGCAAAGTTAAATTCTTTGCTTCATTTTGCAATTGTTCTTTTTATACATTTGTTGGAAATATATATCTGAAAAATACAAAAAAAAAACCTTAAAAATTTTAAGAACTTTTCTTTCGTGTATTTAGAAAGTATTTACCAAAAAACAAGAAAAATTATGTTTTTTAAATTTCAGTAAGATTAATCTCAATTGTTACTTTTAAGGGTATGTTTTGCCGTCCGAAAGGATAATTATTTATTTAAACTAATGCATTTAGTCTGCTAAGCTAAGGATTATATATAAAGTTGTATCGTTCAGAAAGCTTGTAACTACTTCTTTAGGCTTGCTAAAGTAATGCTTATATTTAAGATTTAAGCTCGTATCATTGCCCGTGGATTGCGACAAATCCAGATGTTTGGTCGTGCAGATGAGAGGATTTGATTGCACGAATTCAGTTGTGAAATTTGATTATGCACACTTAAATGTGTGTGCTGAGATGTGATTTGAGTATTTGTGATTTCTGCCATCTCGAGCAGCAGCTCTATCCGCCCGGTGGACAAACTTTGCTTGTGGCTCTATCAATTTTTAAACAGTCCGACTAGCTGTAATCATTGCCTTGCCGCAACTTGCCGCAACTTGCCGAAACTCAACTCAACTTAAGCCGATTAAAGTCAACGTTATGCGGGTTATTTTATACTTTTGCTACTTCTAGCAGGTCTTCTATGCAAAACAGCTGCTGAATTCGGCTTACTTCAGATTTCAGTGCCTTAAGCCGTTTTCCCATGCCAAAAGCACTTAATGCATTCTCATGCCCGGAAAAGCTATCGATAACGGGCACCTTGAGCTGTGGTTCCTTCAAAGAGCCACTTTAAAATGCAATTCTTGCATGTAATTAACAATTCAGAATGAATTTTCATCTGGCTTTTTTGGCTTTTCCTTTAACGAGCAGTTCATTAAACATTTTATTACATTTTGATGAGCAACGCATGGTTAAATTGTAATTTCATTTCAAAATGATTGTCAACTTTAAGAATTGAATTCGGATTGAAACTAGAAGATGTTTTCAACAGGATTTGAATTATTTGGAATGTATTTATATATATTATTTATACTTGTATGTGTATGTGTAAATAGCATAAGCAAAAATGTATTTCTTGAATTGGTATTGGGCAAATTTCTAGCAGCTGATAAATCAAGTACTTGCCAATTTCCCGCCTCTCCCATAAATCTCACACAAACTTAACAAAGTATTTTTTTTTTTTTTTTGTTATTTTTTATCGCTTGCAATTTGTTGCACAAAAAAATGTCCAGTGAGCAACTAGAATTAATAGTCAAATTTATGTGTACCAATTCTCTGAGCAAGTTGGCTGCAAAACTGCGATTACTCTTAGTGTCAACTTGAGTTGGCAGCATTTCAATACTTTTTTATTTCTCAGTTTAAGTGCATATTTGCAAGCAAATATGTAACACTCAATAAAAAAATAATAACAAATATTTACATACATATATATTTTGTTGTTGTTGTTGTTATTTTGCACAATAATATTAAATGACATAAGTAAAAATGAGTTTATGATGGGAAGCACATCAAAAGAGTTTTTATGAGTTTCGGTTTCTTTTTTTTTGTACATTTTTATTGCGCTGATAAAATTTGTATTGTGTGTCCCAAAGTGACAAAAGTTGCAGCAATTTGAAGCAAGAAGCCATCTTCCGCGTAATATACTAATTCATTATCTATGACTACCCAAAATGGACTTGGTTATTTGGTTAATTTGTTGGATTTAAATTCAATTAGCTGAGAAATCTTTAAGATCTTGAACATACACCGTTATTGGAAATTGTTGTTGCTATTCGTGCTGTTGTTGTTGTTGCAACTGCTGCTCTAGTTTGTGATTGGAATCCAAACATTGCACAATTTGTGTCAACAGCAGTTGTGGTTATCACATTAGCATAATCCGCTGACTTATGTTCATTTGCATAAGCTTCACACTGTTGCAGCAACTGTGCCTCTAAACGGTTGCCAAAATGCAACGCTTTAATCATTTTTGCATGTCCCTTTGCGGTGTTGCAGCTGAAGAGCTTAACCGGAGTCTGATTGCATTTCTTATAGACTGTTTCCACTTTCCACTCATTCATATGTCTAAATGTTGAAGTATGGAATGTGAAGCATGTTGCCTCTACAATTTCCCACAAGGGGCAAACTTCCTTACGTTCAACATTCGTAAATGTGTTACGAGTGAGAAGATTTATCGTAAGTCGTATGGTTAATATTGCCATGCCACAAATAGTCGATATCTTAATACAATTATTGTAAAATAAATTTAAATTATATTTTTGTATATTTTTATATAAAAATAATAAAAATGATAAATAAAAATTAAATCATAATTAATTTTTTAATTTGTTTCTATTCAATGGATTGTATTTCAATTAATTGTTTTATTCGTCCTTTTGCAAAACCAAATAAATAATAGGATAATAACATAACACGGCTTATATTGAAGTCGAGCTTTACTTGGATACATTTAAATATATCTGAGATAAGCTCAGTCGGCATCTGGCCTTTAACTTGATTTAGTGTTTCTTAGCTTTTCGAATTGAAGCCAAGTGCAGATATCCGTATGTACTTGGTATTTGCCACAATGAATTTTAACGAGTGCTGCAATTGCGGCAGCTTGACTAAAAATAACAAAAAAAAACCGCTGAGCAGGCTGGAGGCAGCAGGAAATGTTACGGAAAACAAGAAAGCCGCATTTTCAATGACTTACTAAATATGTAAATGAAATGAATGAAAGCAAGCCAAAAATGTTGCCACCGGAGGTGAGGCGAGGCGAGCGGGCTGCAGCACAGTGAGTGCTAAGTGAATTTCCTTTGAACTATTTTCGTCTGCATTTTCGAGTGCAGTTTTTCCACTTCTGCCGTTTTCAAATGCACAGTGGGCTCTGCGTTCCGTCACACCCCATCCATTCACAGCGCTCCATTGATCGTTAGGTGGCACAAATGGCGCTAACAATGCACTCGAGCCTTGACGTTGACACTTGACACAGCCGCAACAATAACAACAACCGCAACTAATAACTAATTCGCCTAAAATAGACTAACAAAACACTCGAATGTGTCCATCTACACATGTGTGTATGTCTGTATGTATTGCCACCACATTGTATTGTGCTTGCAACCAAATGACAGCAGCAATAATAGTTGCAGCAATATATGTATGTACATGCGTCATTTGGTGGCCCAGACAAAGTGCAAATTTTTAATTGCCTCCGCAAATTTATTTCAGCTGCAAACAGCTCTCACACACACACGCACACACACACACGCATGCACACACACACTCCTTTGTAACGGTTATATTTGGCATTACTTTTAATTAATTGCGAATGCATTTTGCATCTATTCAATGAATTTGACTTAAAAAAAAATAAATACATATTTTCGCTGATTTTTTTTTTAATTAATTGCGATATGCGTCAAATTATTTTGTGCATTTAACTGGTAATTATTTCGAGTTTTCGGTGGGTGGGTTTGGCAAAGTTAATTAGCGGTTACGCCTGGTTTATGATGGCTTATATAAATAAATATAAATAAATGCAATGTCCATAAAAATTCTGAAAGCAGTGTTTAGCATAAATAGTAAATTTTTAGAAACCAATTCAAAAAGTATTTATAATAATATTCGATTGTAATAATAATAATTCATGAATAATAATACTAAAATCACGCCGAATGTTTTGTCAATGATAAATCATAAATGAAATATTAGAAGCCATTTGGCTAATGGTTGCAACTCTTGCTCACTTGCTGCAACATGACAATATACACCTATCGATATATCTTGATAATTTATGAATCCATAAGCGAATCGAGCTGCAAGTTAATAAATTTCCAGATGGGAAAAAAATGGCTTAAATAATCGTTGAAATCCTTAGCATTTAGCCACTTTCTCACGCCATTTTATTGGCCATTTGGAATGTAATAAATGTTCAGATACATTTCATTATACTCTTTATCCGATTGTTATTTATTTATATATAACGGACAGACGCTATCGCTGACATCGCATACATCATAGTTGGCCATAATAAAAAAAAGTTGGCCATATGTTACGCCCACTGCGCCACTTAGAAGAAGGCGTAGAAATGCTAAATTGAATTTAGTTTTTATGTTCGGAAAGTTCGCTAATTTTGTAATATGCAAAGTAAACAAATTATTAATTGCGCTCGACGGTTATTTTGTCTCTAATTGCTTGCTAATTAAAATGTGGGTGTATGCCCCACCCCGGTGGCATAGAGTAGAAATTTATGGTGGTTTTCCTTCTCTCTTTTTTTTTTTGGCTCTGCTCCAAATTGGCCGCAGCAGCTTAGGGCTATGTGCAACACGGCCAAAGGCTAGTTTATGCCTGGGTCAACTTTAAACTGCAGCCACTGCCTACAGCGAGTAAATTTCATTTTAGTTCCTGACTATCGATTCGAGGACTGGAATCGGTTGGGGAGGGGGGAAGGACGCATACATATGTGTGTACATATGTGTATGTATGTGGCAGGGCTTGACACTGATTTGGCATAAGCGATAAATGCGGAAAGGTCTTTTGCGCCTGGCCAGGCCAAGCATAACAATTTAAATGCGGAGAGGGTCTATTAAAAAACAAAATAGAGTACATGCCAGTACACACACACACACACACACACACAAAACAGCAACAACCAACACACGCACACACACACACACACACGTACAAATGCCAACATGCAATTTATGAACAGCTTTTTGCTAGGGGGCCAAAATGCTCGTTTGAACCTAACGAAATGTTGCAAGCCAAACCAAGCCAAGCCAACCTGCCACACACAGCTCGCTGACAAAAGCAGAATGAACAGCAAAAAAAGGAAAAAAAAAACAAAGGAAAAATACTTTGAGCAGTCGCAAGAAAAATCTACAAAAAAAGTGAGAAGAGCGAGGCTCAGGTGAGTGGCCAAGTTATGATGGTTACGGTTGAGAATGGGTGTGGATCTGTGTTTGTCTTTGTGTGTGTGTGTGTGTGGGTATTTGAGAGTGTGTATGAGTGTGTGTGTGTGTGTGTGTGTGTGTGTGTGCTGCTAGCAAATTGCAAAGGCTCCTCCTGGGAGCTGGCTAAGTTGTACTACCAATGGTAGTTTGCATACCCAGTACTATTTCATCTAGAGGGTATATTTGTGAAGGGTATATTTGAAAAATGATTCTATTTCGAGCATTGAAAATGTAATATTCTAGCCAACAAAAGAGCTGAAAATTATTAATTAATTTAAAATATTGTTAAATCATTTAAATTTTGCTTTTATTTTATCTTCCTTTTTTTAGTGCACAGATTTTGTTTTTCGCCAAGTAAAATCGAATTAAAAAATTTTTTTTTATTTTATTTGGTGTGTAGAAATTATAAATTAAAAAATTAAATTATAGAAATAATTTAAAAAAAACTTTGGATTGAAGAATTGAAGACTGATGGATACTTTTTGCTTCTTATTTGAAACCAATAAAAATTGTTCTTTTCCGTCTGTACTTGAGCTATGATAGTGAAGATAATTATATATTTATATAATTTCGAGATTTCTAAAACATTTATGATAATTTTGTTGTTGTTTTTTTATCCTTGAATGTAAAAAATGAAATATTCTCTTAAATTTATTAATCACTAATTATCAATCATAATAAATAAATCATATAATAATGCAAGACATAAGCATTAAAAATAGGAGAATCTATTGATGGGGACAGTCATCAACGACAACTATTGAATATTTTACAGTATTTTGATGCAACTGCGAAATCTAAGAAGATCATTCATGCAACACGTATCTACATATGTCTAAAAATATTTTTGATATTATTCAAACTGTCTTACATTAGGGCAAATCGAGTTCACATCCGATCGAATGCACCTTTAAATAAAAAACAAATTTTGATTCGATATATGTATAAGGTTTTTTGAAAAATTAAATATATATATATTGATTTTGATAATAATTACAACAAAGATTGAATGATGTATATAATGTTATATATATTATATAATATTATGTTTTCCACTTTTTGAAAGATTTCTATATCCATTTCTTTTGACCCATTTGTCATTTTGACATATTTTATATATTTAACAGTGATAAAAATAAGATTTTCGTAGACAAATAGTTTGGCGTTTTTCTTCAGTTGTCAATTATTTGAAAGATTTGCTCGTAAATTTAGTTGTAGACTTTTTATTTTGGGAAATTCTTGAAATGGATACTCATCAGGCAATATTTTGGCATATTCCATTTGGGAATCTAATAAAGAGATTATCTCGTAGTCGACCAAGCTCTTGGACAGCAGAGTCAGCCATACGTGAGCAGCTCTTGTTGCTGTTTTTTACTATGGATTAAATTTATAAAAATTGAAAGTAACCAAGGGGGTGGGGAGGGGGGGTGGGTGTGTGGTGCGGAGTTGAGGTGCGGCCTGGTACAATGAGTACTGAGGACACGAATTGCGCACAATGAAACTTTTACATTGCATTCGAGCGCCATAAGCCGTGAAAGTTTTATGCAAATGTTTTATGCTAAAATATGTACCAGGTCAGCGCTTGGACGCTTGGACAGCGGCACGGAAGAGATAGGTACTGGAGATGTGCGGGGAATTGTGGGTGGGGGTGGGCTGACGGCTAAAGTTGGTCGGCCATTGGCCACCCCCTGCGAGGTTAGCCTGTTGGGGCATGTTGTGATATATTGGTGCACGAGGCGTCGACTGCAATTTGCAGTGGATTATTTATTAGAGAATCAGCAACACGTCATCCGGATTGCCCCCATCCCGCTCTACTTCCTCCTCGCCCTTCGCCCGAAATTCTAGCGAAAGTTACTTTTTGTGTTTCTTTTTTCGGTGTTTTGGCTTGTATTTATTTTTTATTTTATTTTATGTTTTTATTTTTACAGATTTTATGGTCAGAGGCACAATAAAACTGTGGCTGGTATTCCGGGAATTTTTTTTATATTTTTGTATCCTTGCAACAATTGGGCATGTTGCGAGTGTGTTATGACAAAGCAACAATTTCGTATGTTGTTTTTAGTTTCGTTCAGCTTGCAAGTGCTGTTTCAGCTCCAGTTTCAGTTTCAATTATAGTTCCAACTTAAAATGTAATTACGAAAGTGTTACACATTCCGACAAATAATAGCGGAGCTGCTATAACTTTTTCAATTTCATAAAAAAATGGAAAGCTTTCATTACTCCCGCTTGGTCATGTGGGCTTTAAATTTGTGAAACATTGTTCAACTGATTTAAGAACTAGCTTACAGCGCAAGTTGTTAATCAAGGTACGGGGTACGGTACGGTACGGTCTTTGACAATGCAGTTAACAAGTAAAATTCATGACTTTTGGTATTTAAAAGAGTTACCTTCCCTGCCCTGCTCACAAATTGCATAAAACTGAAATAATATTCAGTGAAAATAACTATTTACCCTTCGAAACTCAATAGTATTCATTAGAAATTAGAGCATCGAGGTGAAATCAAATTCCAAAGCAATTTGGAGCACAACTCACATATCGATTCAAGTTCATTTTTTGTCCCATATGTGAGTCAAGCCCCCGAATTTCTTTTTATAAATAGTTCCGATAAGCAAATTATACTATTTTACTGACGCATTGACAAACAAATTGGATTCAAGCAATTTTCGGTGCTCAAAACTGTTATCCACACACACAAATTTGTAAAAAATGAAACTATTTTGCATAAGATTGCTTTTTTAATGTAAGGATGTGATAAAATGCTTAATGTTCATTTTTCATCATTTCTTATGTTCATCTTTGGTGCACACAAATCATATTTATTAATTCTCTTAAGCTGGCGAGATAACTTAATTAAAAATAATTGCTCACATTAATAATTCTTATTGCTTAAACTGTCCAAATGTCTGTAACTGGCAGAAGACCTTTAAAAGCATATTTTGATTTAATTTGTGATTTTTATGGTTTTGGCTTTTATCAATTGGACATAGCACACAGAGGGGTCAACCTATCTTCAAACTATTATCAGTCCATCGAACTGACATCACATAGCTTGATTTGAAGATTTGATTTTGAAATGTAATTCTGAACTTACTCTTATAATTTCCACAACAGTTAACAATCAATATAAAATTCGTGATCAAGATCAGGATAATTATCATTGCATTTTATCATTTTCATTTATTTATATATAAAATATATTTAAAAAAAACAAATTAATTATTTATTTATTTTTATTGTGAATTGAAGCAGCTTCTGAATTGCAAGCGCTGCATATTCAAAATTATTCCCTTATCGATGTCTAAGACACGTTTGCAAACCAGCTGAGGAGAAATGGAATCTAGTCGGCTTATTGCCAAATGGGGAAGGCAGTATATATGCTGACCTTGATACATTGGGGAATATTGCAAGTCGTTTCTGTCACCGTTAACGCATGCTTGAATGATGGTTTAGTAATATATACCCGAAGGGGTTTTTCCCTAATGGAGAAACGCAATCAAATGCCATGTGTCAACAGTTATTGAGTGTTGCCCCGTGTACATGTCAACTTTCCGTATAACTGCCCCTTCCTACTCTGTCTCTCTCCCACTCTCTCTCCCTCTCCCTCTGGCTGCCCCACGACCTACAGCGGCGCCAAATAATTTTTCGTGTAATTCATATTTTTGTTTGGGCTCGTAAAGTCAATAGTAAAAAAAAGGAAAAAAAAATGAGAAGAGAAATATAAAGAATAAAGTGGAGCAGTCAGCGCCTTTTCATGCTACAGGCCAATAAAAAGGTCGAGGTTCTAGGGAGCGCAGGGGTAGTGCGGCTGACTGCGACCCAATTCCAGGCGTGCCTTATCGCCGGGGTCTCTCGATAGCTCTGAATACCTTCGCAAACACACACTCGTGCGTGTGTGTGTGTGTGCGTGTGTGTGTGCGAGAACATCATAATTATGCGCACTAATTTAATAATAATATTGCCAAAGCCAAAGGATATGCAGATATCTGGATATATACAACTATTAAGGTCTGCGTTCAAATATTAATTATATATTTTTTTTTTGGGGTTTTTCTTTTTTGTTTGCCCACCTTTTTGGTGGTTTAGTTGGAGATTTGGTTGCAAATTGAGCGCGATTTTCGTGCCTGGTGCTGGTGGCACGCATATTTAATCAATTATACAAATTGCCAGCACGTAAATTGTAGTTCACCGAAATTTGTTTATATTTTTTTGTGAGGTGGGTGGTCGCTGCGAAAGGCTGGCGTCAATCTGATTAAATGCAGCATAAATTGTTTGTGGCGCGCTTATCAAGAGCAACGTATCACAAATGTGCGCCAATTTTTACAAACATGCCAAAAGTAAACACACACACGCAATCTCAAACACACACACCACACACACACACACACACACACACACACGCATGCTGTGTGTGTGTGTTGGCTTAATGGCATTCAGCATTTTGCACGTAAATTAAAAATAAAAGGCAGGCGGGCATAATTTTCAATTTTCCTGCAACGTTAAAAGCGCTGAAAAATGATATTGAAAAACGAAACTTAACGATGGGTCCACAGCGGCAGCGGCAGCAGTTGCTGTTATGCAACAGGGCGGAAGGGGCAGCTGAAGGTAGCGCAAAATAATAAGTCAAAACTTTGGAAGCTACACTTGGCAAACTTTGTGCCCTCAATTTATGGCAAAGGTCTATAAGCAAACATAAAATACGGGTCTTAAATACGGCATAGATACATATTATTTTTAGAGCATACAACTCCAACTTTTTCGCCACACATAATTTACCTTCAAAAAGAAAAGGTTTCTAGCCTTTGGAGTGCCAGTTTCCGAAGGTATCATCATCATCATCAATAGTAGAATTTATGAGAAGAGTTTTGAAATAATGCAAAGACAGCTTTTTCTTAGTTGCATGTTTATATTTATCGAGAACTCATTATTTTTTTTTTTTTTTGGATAATTTAACTAATTGGTTTTCCTACAGACAGTACAGACATATGTCAGACTGAATCAGGCGACTATATAATATAACTGCCATAACAAATATCCTTCATAAAATGAGTATCTATATTCTTTAGCAAGATACATTAATTAACTAATTTGATTAGATTTTGATGAAACTCATTCTTAAATTAAGCTGCTAAAACTAAACTAGTTAAATGTAATATTTTTTCAAAGTGTAAATGTTGATAGTGTATATGAGCATGTATAAGTAAGGAGGCGCCACAGCCAACTTACTGGCAATTCTCAAATGCTGAAAAGGGGTTCGGCCGCAAGAGCCACAGGAAATGAAGAGACTTCGACAGGGAAGCGTCTTCAAAAAGTTTTGCGCTTGCAACTTACATTGTGGTTGCCTCCTAAGTTGAGTCAAACTAATAACTTCAGACAAATTAACTTACACACTGATAGATAGATAGATAGACAGACAGACACACAACATAGCCACACACACACACACACACACACACACACAGACAGTCATGAAAATTGCTTAAATACCAAAGTGTTATTTGCTTGAGTGGCAGCAGAGTCGCGTTGTGACGTCATTGTCATTGGATTTATTACGCATACGCGGCATGTGCACCAACCATTTAGTTGGCCTCATTTGTAGCACTTGTGTGAGTTATATTTCTCTTCTTCTTCTTTTTGTTTTTTGTTCACTGCGATTGCTGTCAACGGTAAACTTTACATAGACTGACGTTCAATTTGGCGCTCAGTTGTTCCGACTGCGACGACGGCTGCTGCTGTCATTGAATATCATAAAAATGTGTGTGTGTGTGTGTGTTGAGGTAAGGTAACAATAACAAATAAACATGCGCACGCCCGCCCGCCCATTGCGGCACTTCATGATTGTGTGTGTGTGTGGGTGTGTGTCTAGCTGCTTGACTCGGTGTATATGCCACACACATGCAAATGGCAAGGCGCAAAATAAAAGCCAAAAGCAAACTAGACACGTCAACAATTAGATGCCAAGACTTGGGTCTGATGTGATTTGTTTTTCTTATATTTCATTTGTTTAAGTTTTGCTATTGTTCGCTCTTTGGAAATGATCACTCGGTAAAAATCGCAGGTACTTTCAGTTAAATAGATCTAATGAAATGCTCAATAAAAGCGCAAATTTATCAGTTGTGTTTTTTATTGGGCATATAACCAGCAAGCTTCCTAC
This sequence comes from Drosophila nr. fundita, assembly GCA_035044245.1. Classification (NCBI taxonomy): domain Eukaryota; kingdom Metazoa; phylum Arthropoda; class Insecta; order Diptera; family Drosophilidae; genus Drosophila; species Drosophila nr. fundita. The sequence goes on from JAWNMG010000673.1 coordinate 12,920,841, forward strand.
AATACATCAATAAACTAACCTAACCTGATAGCATATATATATATATATATATTTATTTAATCTATGACAAATTGATCATTGTACCAAATATTATCATTTTTATTTCATGATTTGTTGAGAAATTGAGTAATTGAGAATTTCTTTAATTACTTAAGTAATTACCCTAGTAAATACTTGAATAATTCAGTTATTCCATTTAAAAATAATGTTATTCATCACATAAAATAAATTTCATGAAATTGGACTATTTCTCAGTCCCCAACAATTCATTACGGATAATTAGTGAAATATCTTTTGCAATTGCTTATACCCCACTGCACCTAATTCGATAGGGTATTTTTGCGAGTGGTATTAAAAAAGTAAACAAATATAAAGTGTTGTGTTGGGTTTTGCCTTCATCTACATTTCTGGGTGGGTGTGTGTGTTGCTGTGTGTTGCTGTGTGTTGCTGTGTGTTGCTATGCTATGTTGCTGTATGTGTTTTTATGTGTGTGCTCTTCATTTACGAAAAGCTGGCAGAAAGTTGTGGCAATAAGCTCAAGCAAGTGTAGGCGGTGGTTAAATACAGCAAGAGCCGAGAGCAACACAAAATCAAGTAGGTGCAAGTAGGAGCAGCAGCAGCTGCAGGAGGAGGATGAGCATAAAAATAAGTAGAAGATGTTGGCAACGATATCAGCGATTTTTTAAGTCTAACGCGCTTATTTACACATTGTGCCATATGCTGCATTTCCATCTACATACATATATATATATATATATATGTATATTTATATATATATATGTGTGTGTGTGTGTGTTATTGTGTTACAGCTTTAGAATTTCGCAAGATTTCAAGTTGGTACGTGTAATACTTTGGCTCAGACGCCATTTTGTACACTTGGTTGCATGGCACACATCCTGTTACCAACAGCGACAACAACAACAGCGACAACAACAACAGCGACAACAACAACAGCGACAACAACAACAGCAACAACTACAACAGCAACAACAACAATTAAAAGGACTCTCTTCCTAGCTCTTCTCTTTCCTCCACTTTACCACAATAAGCGCCAGAGGCTTAACACCGCTCCAAGTCACCAGTTGGTTAAGCGTCTTACACAATACAAAAAAGGCCACAAATGAAATGGGCTAAAAAGAAGAAAGGAATCGTCATTATAATGCCGTCATATATGAGGGTCTGCCTAGGTCCCAAATGTGTGTATGTTGTAAGTCGCCACACACACACAAAAGGCGGCAAGTCTCTTTCCACTCCTGTGCCAGTTTCGTTCTATGTTGCCTGCTTAGTTATGTACTTACTCACAAGTATTTTTTCTGTATAATTGACAACGCCATTAAGTGCTTTGATGCTGGGACTGTAATTCCTCATCTTATACCCTGTAACTCATTTCAAAATATTGATAAAATTCTAAAATTTATATTTATTTTTGCGCCAATCAACGACTACACTGAGATGCAAATTCTTGTTTAAATATTCAAATATCTGAATATCTGCAACTCTCGATAGTTCTTTATATTTTGTTTAATTCAAGAAGATTGAATATATTTTGACAATAATGAGTACAGACTTTAAAATAATCTAATAATTTATAATAATCTTTATTATTGCAATTTCTCATCGATTATTTTTGTTGGCAATCTCCAGCCAAACAAAAACAAAATTAAAATCTAATCAGCTAGTCGCTCAACTTGATCATTCTTTCATTTTTATGTTATGCATATATATATATATATATATATATATATTAGTCAATCATATTCTCTGTATTGTTTTATTCATACATATCTCGTCCCTTTTGTTAATATTTATGTGTACATAATATTATACCGAAGAGCAAAGTGTATTTTGATTTTATGAAATGTCCATTGGTTCATCAACTAATCATTTTCCATTTTAAACATATTAGTCTTAAGATTATATAGTAAGACGACGACTACGGAACTGGTAATTCCGTACAGCATCGATAACAATCTAACCTATATATATATATATATTTGGCTACTTTTAAGTTTATCTAGAAGGTAGATTGCTAGTAGAAGATGCTGTTGTTGTCTTGTTGTCAGAGTATTCAACAGTCGGTTAAGTGCGACTGCAATCTGCTTTATTTTATTTTTTTTAACATTTGGGCATATTTCGCTTGAAAAATACGCCATCAAACATATGGCTTGAGGCAGCATTCTGCTTAATGGCGCGTAAAATTTCACACTCAATTTGTGCGCAAATTTGGGTGTGTGTGTGTGTTGTATGTTGTGTGTGTGTGTGTGTGTGTGTGTGTGTGTGTGTATTTTATTCCAAGAGTCTGAATTTAACTTTTGGTTTATGCTGCTTAATTTGCTCGTGGCTTAATAATTTATTTATATATTATTTATTTTGTATATTTTTTTGCTATACCTTTAAGTATTTTGTTCTTGGCTCATTCATTGAAATTTAAATATTTTGTTAATATATGTTTTAAATATTTAAAGCCATTGAAAATGCCAAACTTCCATCTCCAAATTCAAACTATAAAATTTTGAGTAGTGCAAATAACTGATTTATTTACAGATTTTTTTGTTATTTATTTAGTTTCTGATAAGTACAATACATTTGTTCATATAACTGTATTTATGTTATATTCAATCGTTTTGCGTACTTTATTTATATATTATTTATTAAATGTGGACTGCAAAGGATTAGTTTTCAGCTGCAGCCAGCATACTTACAAAACATATTTAGTTTCCTAAAAAAATAAATAGAATTTCAAAGTGAATAATTTCCAATGAAAATAAATATAAAATAAAGAAAATAATAAATCTAGGAGCATTAAAATGTATTTATGTGAATTTAAAGGCATTTAAATGTGTATTTATAACTATTCCCAAGATAGAAATAAAACCTTCAGAAAAATGGACGATAAATCAAGAAAAATTAAATAGTTATGATAGCCTCCCATGCATAATGGGACAATTGACTTGCATGTTTCCAATGCTCAAATGAAGAGCCCCCTGTCATACACAGATAATTACAGCAAACTGCAGCTGGAGAAGCAATGATTGTGCAATAAATCTGCTCAGTTCTCAGTATATCAAATGTACATAAATATATATATAAAAAAACCCAGTTAGACTTTGAAAACTGTTTAGTATATATATATAGTATATATAGTATTTAGTATATATATAATATATTGCTGATATTAGCTAGCTCGCAGTAGTGACGATTTTAAATGTGTTTTTTCTGTTTGTTCATTTATGTTGAATTAATTTTGTATCATTTAATTTGTTGAGCTGTGATGCCGACTGGCTTTTTGAAATCAACTTCAATTCATTTAGCAAATAATTATTATCAATTCAAATGCAAATTATTTCAAATGTTTTTCGAATGTGAGGTCGGGCCACTTTTGAACCGGCTACCAATTAGAACTAAATAGTTTTTGATACTCTTTCTACTTTAAGGTTATCAGAGCATTGAGGGAAGGTATACATATATATATTAATTTTTAGATAAGCATCATTAACAAAGTCTAGTAAAACTACTGTATTGATAAAACTTTGTCTAAATCCGTCTTTTGGCATCAATAAGTTCCAAAATTAGCATAATCATCGGCGAACAAAAAATGAAATTCAAATCATCAGCCAGGACCACAGCATCAGATACTTATCAAAGGAACAATCCGTCGAAAAATGAGTTTGAAGTTGTAGGCGTCGATAAACAATTTTACAATATTCTAAAACAAAATTACTGTATGTGATTTACAAGTATAATTATTTTTATATTAAATATTTTTAAGCAATTTAGATGTCAGCAGATTAAGAGTATTTAATCTTCGATATGCCAAAGATGAGCGTTCTTTCTGGTTTATTTAATAGTATTCATAAGGGGCTTATTGGCAGATAAAAAATAGGAATGAAATGTCAATAATGTATAATTCATTCAATTAGTTGACTTTCTGATAGCTTCAAAATCTAAACGAAATGTAAATAATTCCAAGTATGCATTGTGAAACTGAACTTGACTCAAGGTTAAGCAACTTTTGTAACTGCTCATCCAAAGTCAAAACTTGAACCAAGCTAAGCTAATTTCAAATTTATGCAATCATTTAATTACCGCTCTGGAATGTACGAAAGATAAGCATGAACTTAGCTTACAACTAGTCGGATAATTGAAAATGTTTTGCAAAGTTTGTGTTGAGAAATTCGGAGGTTATGCGACAGCTGATATTCCAGTTGTCAGGTCAAACAAAATCCATAAACACTGACACTCTGACTGCATTCCATTTAGTAATGACAAGTGACAAGTGTTTGCTATGCGGAGGGATTACTGTACATCCTGTAGACGAGTAACGCCTGCTGTGAGTAATTTATGTAGACGGTGTTGTGGCATTTGCAACTGTCTGCCACTCAGCCAAACTGAATAAAACAAAAACCGCATGAAGAACAAGAAGAACAAAAATAAAAACACAATCTAATAGATCCGACAGACAAAGTGGCCATCAGAAAACAGCTGGAACCATTGCAAGGTGTTTAACATTTCCCCAATTTTCAATTTCCAATTTTCCAATTTTCAATTTCAATTCCAATTCGCAAAACAAAACAAAAACTTTTTTCCTCTGTTTTTTTTTTTTTGCTGTAATTGATTCACAAATGCCAATTTTGTGCACACGTTTTTCTCAACTATGTCTGACTGCCCCCACTGCCTGCCCATGTCCCTCATCCATCTAGACATAGTAGTAAAAACTGTTATAATCCCCCACTTGTCATCTGCCGAACACATTGGGGCTATAGAATTTCAGGCACGTACCAAATTTGACGCTTATCTCTCGAGTAGGCCTCTTTATCAGGTGACTTGAAATGTTGGCCTTGTTTTGTTGTGGTTGTTTTTGGCCATTATTACTGCTGATGCTCTTTAAAACAGTTAAGAGCTCAAGTCTACACAATTTGCATGTTTGTTTCTGGCCAAGTCGTAGTTGGGGCTAATTGAATCCCATCCCAGAAGTGTCTAGAAAATCTTAATTGGCTTTTGGTTAATTCTCTGGTTCTCTAAATGTAAATATGTCTGCATGAAAATTTTTGAAACAGACAGTCAATCAGACAGTCAGTCAGTCAGTCAGTCAGTCAGTCAGTCAGTCAGTCAGTCAGTCTACACCAATCCGAGACTTAGTTGTAATCTTAAATTTAGTTTAATTCACTTTTAAAAAACAATTTTCCTGTTTAGTTTGCTTGGCTTCTATCGCTCAGTTTACACCTGTTTATTCTTTACTATATTTCTTTGAAAATCATATAAATATAGTTGTATTTGTCAAAAATGTACAGCTATTTAGAGAAAGCATGAAATTTTAGTCTATTTTTCAGTGATTTTAAGTAGTTAATTAGGAAAAAATGCGTAACTTTTGTATAAAATATAAACTTCTAAAGTCCCGTAATCTTCTATTTAATATAGTTTTAGTCAAACTTTTTCCAATAGCGTGAAAATTCTGAAAATATCTTTTCAAAAATAAAATAAATATCTTTTAAAAATGTATATGAAATTTTGAATGTAGAAAAAATGTACCATTGAACATGACCGTCTTGGTCCTTGCAATCTTCTGTATTATGCAGTTGTAGTCGGACTCGTTGCCAAAAATGTGATGGAACGAATAATTTTACGCAAACCCACTTTTTATTTTCAATATCACGAACAACTTTGTTAGATATTAATCAAAAGATATATACTACAATTTTTTACAATCTTTCTCTGTGCTATAACAGAAAGACAGCAAAAATTGCAATTTTTGAATATAATTAAAAATTGGAAAATTTTGTGCAATTTCTGTGTCTCTTAAGATAAACAAATGTTTTATCGAAATCAAATACCTAACAATTTTGAACATTTTATCGGATATGTATATATGTATATATAATATTTACATTTCCATTTACAACGTGCGGATTCATGATCGAGGTCATTTCAGCTATAAAATAGTGCCACAAAATGCGACTCGCTTGTGTTCTAATCGATTTGATTTGCCTCTGCAACACAAAACTTCAATTTCTCAATTTCGCTTGAATGCGGATGTTTTCGAAACTCAGATTGTCACAGCACAAATCGCACTGTGGCTAATGCATGCAACTCACATACATAACTGTATATTTTATATGTATATATATTTTTTACGCAGTTTTAGTGTTCACAGTAAATTGGTTTGTCAGCAGCCGTCGCTGAGTGATATGCACTGTGGGAGTCCTGGGGCGTGTTTTTTTTTGGGGTGGGGGGTTGGCTTGTTTCGGCTTGAGAGCCCAGCACGTAGCACAGTTTGCAAATGGAACTGGAAATTGCAAAAGAGTCCCCCCGCACTCTGAGTACACTATGTATTTCCGCACACGCTTTTTGACGGTCAATCAGCTGGCGCTACAGCATTTTTCGGTTAAATTAGTGAACTTGTCCATTTGTCTGGCATGCTTTGTCTTTGCTATTTATATATATATATTTATGCGTGTGTGTGTGTGTGAGTGTTTGAGTGTGAGTGCTTGGCAGCTAGTTGTGAATTCTTAGTGGAGGCTCTTTTTAAATGAGTTCGCTTCTGTTATACATCTTTCGTCCGCTATTTACTTAATATTATTATTGTTGTTGCTGGATAAAGAACACGTTTTTTTTAGCCATGCTGCAGTCGCCTTCAGTTAGCCGTCAAATAAGTGAAATAGATTTAAGTATGTATATATACATATATATGTATCTGTATGTATGCAAATACAGCTGTTATACACAGCTATAGATAAGAATCTTGTTTTTATTGTTCGCCTATGGAATACACTACAGCACAAGAACATTTGCATTTGCCCATTCCCTTAAATTTCCAACGAAAAATACTATATACACATCATATATATATATAAATAAATGATCAGCATAAACAGTTGAGACAATTCATGTGTGTTTTTTTTGTCTTTCGGCTTACTCATCAATTTCTTGCTAAAATACACATTTATTTTACGGTGTTCTAATCGAAATGTCACGTTTTTTGTTCTACAATTCAATTATTTATTGATATGTTCATTTATATTCGATTCCATCAACTTAAAGATGCCATTGCAAATGCTGATGGAAGCCTTTAAGAATCTATCGATGTCAGCATAGATATGCGATTTTATTGAAATCAAATGAAAATTAAATCTCACTTTCAAATCAAATATTATTTACGATGCACGAATGAAAATTCAATATACATTTTGCCAGAAGCTTTTTTATTGCTTTGAAAAATCGGAGAATTAATATATATTTTTGGTACACAATTCATGTTTGCTAGTGTTGCAGATGTCTGAGGCAGGGCAGTGAAATGTATATATACATATATATATATACATCCAATGTAGAAAATCGGACGATAATTTCCGCCACCAATGAGAGAAGCATTTAATTTCGAAATCTTGTTCACGCAAATAATTTGCAATTCAATTTTACAAAATCCATATTATTAAATATAATATTTGTGCAGTGTTTGCAATTCGATTAACACTGAATTGTAATAAAGGCAATTTAATTTAAATAAAAGCTTATGTTAAACAATGTGGGGATAAACAAAATTGAAATTGTCGCACCTTTCTGCTGAGCTGCTTGCAATATCAGCTTAATTATTATTTATTTTCTTGTATATCTTGTTTTGTTTTTTTTTGTTTTTTTTTTTGTTAAAGCGTCTTTGCGCCGGTTATTTATTTTCTCTTGTTGTTGTTGTTGTTGTTGTAATTGGTGTTGATTCTGATGCTTGAGTTGTTGGTTGTTGTAGATAGTACGCTTTGCTAAAGCCAATTTAAGCTTTTAATCAGCGATTCCCGTGGCACTCACACACAGAGACAAATACACAGACGCGTCGGACAATGAAACGCGCATTTGCATTTGCATTTGTTTTGCAATTATTATTACTCAATTTACTGTTGGTTTTAGGCGCGTGCCAACAGATTCAAGTTGAAAATACTTTTCTTCTTTTCTTTTTATCACACACGCCGAATACGAATGCGTAGTAAATAACTGTAACTGACGACAAACAGCGGCGGCAACGAAAGCGGCAGCAGCGTTTGCCGAACGTGTGAACAGAACAGCGTCGTCTGCGATACTTGTGCGAAAAATTTGCTACAAAAGATGCCGCCAATACTTGACGTTTGCGCTCAAACACCGTCACACTCAATGTATGCGCTGTTGCGCTGGTATGAGTTGAGTCGTTACTTTTTTTGGTTGGGCACAAGCAGTGTGCTCTGGCCATACGTCATCAATTTTGTGTGCTGCCAACATGTTGCGGCTCGTTGTGAATTTGTGCTCAAACCATTTGGTATGACTCTCGCTTGTTCTTGTTGCTTGGCGCTCGCGCAAACTGTTGCCGTTTTGAAGTGTGTGTGTATGTGTGTGTATTTGTGTGTTGAGTGTTTGAAGCGTCGTGCGTTCTTTTTTTTTTTGCCTTGGTTTCAGTTTTCGTGCATGGCATGTCAAATAGCTTGAGTAGGTTGGTAGGTCACTGCCTCTTCTCTGTGTGAGAGTGCATGTGCGTGTGTGTGTGTGTGTGTGTGTGTATGCCGCGCCTTTGCTATCTATGTGTATGTAGTTTTGGGGTTTTCTCTATGTCTGCGCTTAAGTTCATTAACGGTGCTTGCTTCGCGCAACAGTTCACGGCATGCGTTGCCCAACAAAACACTCACACGCACACACACACACATACTTGTGTATTTACATGACCGTTAGTTAGTTGTAAGAGATACTCACACATTATTATTTTCGCTTTTTTTTCTGTTTTTCTTATTTTGCCTTGGGACTGATTGCCGCCGCTTCTATTTACCAGTCGCTGTTTCAATGAATGGGAACCGAAATTTGCGCAAATGTTGTTTTTCTGTTATTCGGTTGGGCGCGGTGCCCCATACAAATCTGCGGCCAAAGGACTGATGGATATTATTTGCACGTGCTTGTGCTCGTTGTTGTTGTTGTTTTTCTTGTTGTTGTTGTTGTTGCATATGGATTTCATTTGATGGGAAATCATATAAATAAATGGAGCTTTGGCGCCGGGAAAGAAGAGAAATAAAAGGGTTTATCTTGATGGCTTCGCACTGAATGGTTGCCCAAAAGTAAATGAAATTGTGTACACAAAATTCCAACTTTGAACTTCGCCAAACAATCAAATCAATGCATATAAGTATTGCGCTTCTCGATTTTACTTCGCATTTTCCAATTTCTTTCAATTTTCTTGCAAAAATCTAGGGATTTTCCCATTTGCCACACAATAAGCTGAGTTTATTTGGATATGTTGAAAAATTGATAACTTATGACCAAATTTGTATACACTGCTTCCAAAATGTAAAAGAGTATATGGATTGTCGATGAGTTCTTCACAAGGACCTGCACAAGTCGATATGATCCCTTTCTGATCAACAACTTTAAAATTGTGCTTTTCATGCCATACAAAATCGAGAAATTTTAAATAAACTTAAAATGAAAATTTTGTGTGTCTCTGCCAGACACACAGACAGACATGGCTAAATCTATTCTGTTGCTGATTTATAGTGCGTTCGAGCTATAAATTGATGCACTCAAATATCGCACTTATTTTGAAATATTGTTTGTTATATGGATACAATAATTCATTTATAATAATAATAATATTCCTAATACACTTTTTGCTTTTAAGTCAGAACTTTATTGAGTTCCGCGTGCTGCAATTTTATTGTCAACTGTGCAACTGCAGTTGCGACTTCGTGTGGCATATATATGTGTTCTATTTGGTGCTATTTTTATGGCTATATGTCAGTGTCCATTGGCGCTAATTAAGTCCGTTTTCTAACTGGCCACGCGCACATTTGTGGCAACGGGACTGCCAACTCGCTGGGTGGGGGCGGGGGACTCATTAACTGCAAATCCCAAATTAATTGGGTATTAGACACAATGCATTACGGGCTAAGCGAGAAGCGAGAAGTGTTGCCAGCCCTCTACGCCCAGCCAGCTATAAAAATCATCCAATGGGGCGTGGCAGCAGCAGGCGACCATAAAACCAAAATCGCATATAATAAAAAAGAAATAAACCCCCATCCAAAAACGAGTGAAAGTCCGCTTATTGATTCTTTTGGCTATAACCCAGCAGATCCAGAATCCCTGGCCACTGGCCTATAAAAATATGAATGTAGCGAAAAACAGTCATAATTCATTTGCATGTGGAGGGTACAGGTTTCTCTCTCTATATTAAATATCTGAGAATCCCTCTGTTTATTGAGGCACATTTTGTGCATTTCTTTTGCCGGTATTTCCCTTATTTTTGTGTACCTACATAAATATTTGCATCAGAGTCAGCAAATTCGAGTTTGTTTGTATTTCAAAACTGCAGACACCAAAGCAAACACGTTGAGTAGGAGCAGATATTGACATTCTGTCATATATACATATATGCATATATATATATATACTGGCAGACATAAATTGGCATTTTGTCCAGCCGAGGCAGAAAATGTTTTGTTTATAATGGGGATCGCATCTCGCATCTACTCGTATTTGTCTGTTTGTCAAGGCTCAAAGCAGGTTTTCAGAATTACGCCGCAAAGTTTTGACCAACAAATTTGTATGCCCTTGTTAGAATGCAAATTGAAATTTGAAATACCAAAACAAATTCATATTAGGCCAACATAAGCTTCGGGAAAATTTCCCAAAATAAACATTCATGGCAAACAACGTTTTGCGGTATTCTACAGATAAATTAAAAAATTAATTAAGTGCCCTTTTTAATTTATTCATTTATTCAATTCCCATATAAATATAATATAAAATTAGCAAATATTACTTCTCAAATCATATTATATATATATATCATAATCAGTTTCAATTAAATTTACTGCAAGTATTTTTTGTTAAATTAAAAATAAAGAGTTTAAATAATAAATCAATATTAAAAGTTTAAAGTACTCAATTCCAATCTAGACAAAATAAATACTGGTAACTTTTAATTAAATTTAATGTGTAAATAAAATATTTAAATAAATTAATAGCAAAAGTGTGAAATATTCAATCAATTCCTTCTTCAAAACCACAAGTTAAAAACTTGCTCAATTTCTTTAAGGATTATTAATGATTAATGATTAAATGGTAATTTTGTAACCTCACATAAATGTTGTTAATGTAGTTAATTAATCTCGTACTAATTAAATTTAAATAAAATATGTTTACTCCAAGGCTGAACTTTTGTTCTTGGAAATATTCGAGTCTTTGAGGCTAAGATCAGCTCTTAGCCAATATGCTATGGTATTACAGTTACTACAGTTACTACATATAACTTTTTATTTGAATATCCGGCGTACTTATAAGCAAACAAAAGGAAGTCGGCAGTAGTTAATGCCCCTCAGCCCCCCTCAGCCCCCTCAACCCCTGCTGTGCTCATTGTTATGCGTGCTATGCACATTTTGTGTACAAGTAAATGTACTTAGGACATGCCAGCGATTTATTTGACTTCTCTCTTACAAAACTACACACTCAACTCTGATTGGTTCTTTCCCTATTTGTGCCGGTGTCTGTATATGTGTGTGTTTGTGTATGGGTGTGTGTATGTGTGTGTGCTGCAAATTAACCCAGTCACGTACTTCGTTTAGGCGTTCCTAATCAAATAAACGCGCCAAATTAAACAACAGCCGCAAAGACAACAACAACAACAACGAACAACAACAACGAACAACAACAACAACAACAACAAACAACAACGAATAACAACAAACAACAACAAACAACAAAAACAAGAAGCGACAAGTAAATATATGAGTTTGACACCTCGATTTCAGATTGCACAGACAATTACCAGACTAAATGAGAGAGTTACATAAGGGTTAAGCAAACATTTTTTCATAAGAATATTTCATTTAAAATTAAAGTAAAATCATTCAGAAGGCAAATACATAAAGGTTAAAATTAGGAAAATTACTGTTAAATAAATCAACTTAAATGAAATCAACTTAAATTAAATCAACTTAAATGAAATCAACTTAAATGGAATCAACTTAAATTAAATCAATTTAAAGAAACACAGACAGAGAAATGTTAGACAAAATGAGAGAGTTACATAAAGGTTAAGCACACATTTTTTTTCATAAAAATATTTAATTTAAAATTAAACTGCATGCAAAAATGGTAAATTTAGAAAAATAAATATAAATTAAATTAATTTAAAGTTTAAAAATGAAATTCAACTGAAAGTACAGCTTAAGCGAGACATATAAAATACACAAATTGGAAACGCCTAAAAGCATGCAACAATTTCAATTTTTCGAGTACAAATACAATAAAAAATTAAATTAGAAAATCGCATAAAATTAATAGAGTAAAAAAATATAAGTTCTTAAGTTTAAAATGATTTTTATTGCTTTTTTTTTTTTTTTAGAATTTTTTCAATTATTAAGAAATGAATTTCAAACAATGGTTTAAAAACTGCTTTTTAAAGCTAGAAACAAGTAATGAAATTTTCAGTCTCGATTGAACCATTATAAAATATTATAGTAAAGTATCTGAAACTATAAACTATCGAAAATGTTTATTAATATTAATAACAAAAAAGCTAATGTAGGAAATTTGTGAACCTGTATAAATAACACCCTGGAATTTTTAGGTATTATTCTTTAACAACACATCCTGGAATTTAGAAAACTTTTCCTAAATGTTGATTAAATATATTATATAAAACCAGAAAAATTGAAGACCATGATTTTTATATATATATAATTAGCTTATGTTTAGGAGAACAGACCTGGCAGCCAAAGGGAATTGGTTAAGGATAAGGCTAATATACTTATAGCCCACTCAAGTCTGTATATAATTACTTTATATTGGGTCTATATTTGGGGCAAGCTTAGAGCTGCTCCATTTTGTGGTTGCTGTTTGTAAGTAAATTGATGTACTTATCTGACGTCATACTAATTATGCGGCACACAAGGGCTAATGCGATTGGGTTGTGGCAGACAGATTCGATCACTCAATTTGAGTGGCACGGCTTGAGTGTGATTTTATCGAGTGGCGCTGCCAGTCTAAGGGCTACACTCAAGTGGTAGCCGCTGCTGCCGCTGCTGCCCGAATGAGCTGTGCCCCTCAGCTGAACAGCTGCCGCATCAGTTGTGCCTCGAGCAGTGGCAATGTGCGTTGCCAACTTGTTTACATTTTGTTGCTGATGTTGTTGTTGTTGTTGCTCTCTTTTTGTTAGCATTTCTGTTTACTAGACGTGCAGCACGTGCTGACAGAGCACCCCATCCGTTGCCCCCAACCCCGAGTGTTTGTTGTTGATTTGGTTGCTGTTGATGTTGTTGTTGTGGTTGTTGCTGTTGTTGTGGTTGTTGTTATTGATATGTTATGTTATGGGTATGCGGCAGTACCTGAGGCATGCATATTTTATGTGGCCTCAAGCTGCAGAGATGCTGTTGCCGCTGCCTCAGTGACTGTGTTAAGCCGCACTCTTTGAAAGGGGCAGAAGCGCACGTCATTATTTTTAGATTGTCTTAGTCGGTATTTCTTCTCTCTTCTCTTCTGCTTCTGCTTCTTCTTCTTCTTCTTCTTCTTCTTAATCCCCTTCTTCACATTCGTCTTCGTCTGCTTCGTGTTGAGTTACTTATTTATTTATGAGCACACTTTCGCTTATTCCCCAAACTGCTGCAAGTTAATTTCAATTTTGGTGCCTCCGCAAATATGTCAAGATTTGCAATTTGCAAATTTCAGGCATGTGGCATAATCAACCAGACTCTTTACCTGCAACAAGGGGCAACTTACTCTTTTGCTTTAATGGACGACTTTCGCTTTTTGTGGTCGCTAAACTGTCTCAGATGGTTTCCCAGTGTTTTGGCGTCAGTCGGCTGAACTTTCCATAATCAGTTTAGATCCGAAAATCGGTTTGAAATATTTGCAATGTTTGCTTCCATTTTCGAAACCATTTCGTTTAATAATTTGTGGATATACTCAAAGAAAAATTGATCCTAATTTTAGATACTCGCCAAGTTTGGCGAATTTTCTAAAGTTCCAAAAAAAAAACTTCAGATTTCCAGAATGTTTGTTGGAGTTCCTTCATTCGATTTATATTATTATTAAGCATAAGTGGACTAAAATTTCACAAATACAAATTTTCAAAACAGTTTGCATACGAGTATATCATTTTCAAAATAGTGGATTGCATTTCAACTATTCGAAATATTCGCTGATATATCAAAAATAAATTGTTATTATTTAGAAATTTTATTTGTGTATTTCTAAATTATTTTTATATCATGGAATACCATCTAGTTTTCAAAGCGATTCTGCCTCGAAGTACAGTATTGTACAGTACTGTATATATATATTATATTCTATATAGTTGCTGATTTAATGCCACAATTTGATCCTATTAAAGATATTCAAAAATGATTTTGCTTAGTTTTGATAGAGTTTCTCAGGGAGTCCGACAATATTGATGAAAACTTTGCAATAATCGACAAAATACCATGATGATTCAGTTTCTGATGTGTGTAAATGTTATCTTTAATTTTGAAAATCCAATCATGCCAGAGTTGCCAACTTTTTAAAAGAAGTGCTGAAGGTAAATCTCTTAATTAAAGCTGACAATGCAAAAAAAATCCAATATTCTGCTGTGTGGAGTGGAGTGGAGTTGAGTGCACACTAATGAGGTTGAGAAAGCGACAAAGGCGACAAAGGCGACAAAGGCAACATTAAATTATGCTTAAATTACGTATTTTGTTTATTTGCTTATTGCTCATTGCGTATTGCACAGAAAAGTTTCGCTTGTTGTATAAACATTGACAAATCACACCCAGTTTTTTGTGAATCTGTCATTCATACGATCATTATTTTGGTTTATATTTGCTTGATGTGTGTGTGTGTGTGTGTGTCTGTGACACGCCCAGTTTGTTTGTCACGCCCACTGTCATTATTAGACAAAAGGATGCCGCGTGCGTCGTCTGGATTTGACAGGATACTCGTAACCCTCGAAATCATCATCGAGTTCGTCCTGGTCCCGATAATAATGCTTGTGACTGCTGCGATGATGCTTCTTCGGTTCCTTGTGCTCCTTGTGCTCCTTGACCGGCACCGGTATGGGTAGCGGCACCTTCTTTATGACCGTCTTGGTGTGCACATGCGTATGGTGCTTCACCGGCACATGAATGCGAATCCTGCAAATGCGAATGCGAATGTTAATATGAATGCGAATGTTAATATGAATGCGGATGTGAATGTGAATGTGAATGAAAATGAGTAGGTTATGGAGGCTGGGTTACGGTTATGAGTTTGTTGTGTGTGTGTGTGTGAACATGTTGTTATGGGCGTGGCCGTTACACCTACTTAAGCTTCTCGTTTGATGGATGGCCGCACGTCAAGGCAAACATCATGCAAGTGATAAACAGCAAACTTAATGCCTGCAACAAAGGAAGAAGAAGAGTCAACAAACATTCGAGAAAAACATAGAACAAGTCGACTTGGAGTTGCGACTTACCCTTACTTAAGATAATATATACATATATGTAAACAAGGTCTAATTATAATTATTACTGAGACCCTTTTTTGCATAAGGCTTTGAGAATATATGAGATTCAAGTAGGAAATACTTGACTTTAAATTGAAGATTTTTTAAATTAAAAAAAATATCTCTAAATTTTAATGCATATTATTTTTTTTTTTTTAAATTTATCTCATTTTTATTTTAATTTAATTTTAATTTATGCTTTCAAATTCAATTTACAGAACTTGTTGCCTCACAATAAAGCTACCCAAAAAACATTTTGAAATCAATTTTTAATAAACAATATAAATAAACAATTATAAATAAATAATGTGATTTAAAGTTCTGATTTTTAAAGATGCCATAATTTAAAAAAATCTTAGATATCAATTTATAGCATTATTTCGATTTTCTATATTTGCTTCATATTGTTCATACTTCTCATGAACTTAATGCGACCCTCTCAAATCTTTCCGATTAGAGGGTACAAATTGAACAGATTTCTTTGTTTATGTCTTTAAGTCTGCGCTAAACAGGATAAGAAATAAAAGTTTAGCGTCTATAAACAAAATAATATAATTAGCATAATGTCGGTTGCCATTTTGATGTTTATGTCTATATTAGGCAGCAGCAAATCTGATTTTGATTGCATCTGGCCCCTGCTCCTGTCAGCTTGTGCTGGTGGGTGGGCGTGGCAGCAGTAACTTAAATGCCAAATCCAAGTGTAATTACAGTGGGAAATTTCTTAAATTACTCGCAAGGGAGCTGGCCTTAAGTCGCGGCCCAAACCACTTTTTCCTTGGCTATCGATTTTGGTCTAGTTCTCAATTCATTTGAGTCGTGAAATTATTGTTTGATGTGGAGCGAGGCGTATTCAATTAGCTGTTTGTTGGGCAGCACACAGCAAAATGAAATTGAAAATTGGAAAATTGGAAAATTGCTTTCAAATGTTTTGCTCATTTTTCAATTTCCGTTCGCTATTAAATAGCACGCTTCTCTGCCCCTGGCCATGTGGCTAGAACAGACACAAGGCACGACTGCTGCCACAAGATGTCTTTTGATATGCCAGCCAAGTTTTATCCATGCTGGTAATTAAAATATTTTATTATTTGATTAATAAATATTTTGCCATCAACTGAGAGCAGAAATTCGCGAACTAGACACTTAATAGATTAAACAGTTAAACAAAGTAAAACAGTCAAAATTAAATTGAAATTTAAGCATTTTGTTTTAATTTAATATTAAGTTAAATGAATGAATTTGAAAATGACAAGTTGAATAAAGAAAAAAACGAATCAATAAAAATTGTGTTTTTTTACATTTTATTGATTCACACTTGAGCAAAAATATTTAAAAAAAAAATATTATCATTATTTTATTATTTGTATTTGATCCGGAGTGCACTCCAAGTTGACTAATTTCACGCGCGGTTGAAGCCAATGAATTTGTTGCCCAAAGCCGAGTTTCGTAATTAATTACTTTTGGCATCGATTTGTGGTTTTGTTGTTATTCAGAGAGTACTTTCTAAGAGGGTTTTTGGAGTGACTTATCCAGATGTTTGTTTAATATTTGCATCATTTGTGGGTCCAGCGCGTTGCACGAACTTTGCAGCATGGCAAAATAAATGAAATGAGATTCGCCAGGGGAAAAATTGTTTTTAATTGCTTCGAGCAAAAAATGACAGTTTTTCATATTTCTTTTTTTTATAGATATTTTTAATATTTTATTTGTTTCATTATAATTTTTTTTTAACATTTAGCTCTTGCACTTTTATTGTTGTTTTTACTTGTTGAATTTTAATTAACACTTACTCCATGGGGTAAATGCATTTTGGACACGTGGCTTGCACAACTTTAATTCGAATTTTTTATGCTTTTGAGTTTTGTGTTTATTTGCCACCGTTTTGATGCACGATTAAGTTTGGTATCAATAATGCAACGCGTCGATTTTTGCAGCGGTCCAGCAGCGTCTAAAGTTGAAATGAAATTGCAATGGGAACTCGCGTTGCTTGGCGTTTAAATATAAGAAAATCAAAGAAAAAAAGAAAAAAAAAACGGAAAAAATTGGTGCCACAGTGAAACGTGCCACAACTCGAAATGTTAACTTAAGAGGCGAAAGAGAGTGCAGCAAAGCGAGAGGCGGCTCAAGCGAGAGCAAGCGAGTCGGGTAGAGAGTAACAGTGACAACAACAACAACAACAACAGTAATAACAACAACAACAACAACAGTAATAACAACAACAAATGGAATGACATGACGAAGTTGCCAAGTTGGAAGTAAGTAAAATAAAAACATAATCAACACACACCGGCTGCATAAGTTGACCAGGGGATAGAGGGGCAAGTTGCCAGTGGATAGAGTGGCACGTTGCCAGGGCATAGAGGGGGGCTTCAGTGGAGGAGCATAGTTTGGTGGTTTTATTTTTTTCTTTCGTTTTTTGAGTGAGCGTCAACAAGCGCTGAGGCAAACTTTGCGGCAAATGCTGCAAAGCGTGGCATAAACATCAAAACAGCTGCGCCTCAAAGCGACTCCTTAAGCCTCTGCAAACTGATAAGCTATCAGCTGCAAAGCAACAGTTTGAATATTTTTCAGTGTTCTCAAATACTTTTATGTTTCAAATTTGAAAATATTTTTGTGTATTCAAAAAAATGAAATGAAATCCAAACAAACATTTCCAATACCAAGTATAATATGGGAAAATGATTGTAGCAAATTTTAAAGTTATAATCATTAATTTTAAATATCTAAATATTATTATTATTATTTTCTCTGTACTTCAACTGATGCTCATTAAGGCTTTTACCTTAAATAATAAGCTTAAGTTATTAGCACTGTGAAAAAAAAATGTAAATAAGTAAATGAAAAATAAAATCGCTTTCGTCGACGTTAATCCCTTTTAGCGTATTTATAAATGCCAAAAAATCAATGAAATAACAGAAATTGACAATTTCGGAATATATATATTTTTATGGTGATTCTTCACATTTTTTTTTTTAAAGATTAAATATGGTATCAGCGCGTTGGTTGCCAATAAGCCGCAGTACTTGCCATGTAGCGCTTTAAGCTGATAGTGAAAATACAGCTCATATAACAACAGTAAAAACAGCAGCAGCAACAGCAACAGCAGCAACAACAACAACAACAGTAAAAACAATAATAACAACAATACTAATAGCGGCAACAAATGTAAACGCTGAACGGCAATCACATTAGCAAGACACTCTCGAAAATGCTCACACAAATGCTGAATAGGAGGCGCACAGAGAGCAATGGGTACCGCCTCGAATACTTGCCACATGCCACATTGTGAAAAGCCGCCAAACCTGTGTCAGCTGGGGAGAGGAAGAGGAGGAGGGGGCTCGGATTAGAGGCACACAGCCGGAATACAGAGGATAGGTATGTCGGCAATTGGCAGCGCCAAAGTCAAAAGCGTAATTGAAGCCTGTGCCTCAGTTAAACGCAGGCGATTATGCCAGTTGGCTTTTCACGGTGAGTGGCAGACAACTGGCAACAAACAACAACAACAACAACGGCATCGGCATCGGCAATTGGAAGCAGGTTCAACTTGCCACAAGGAATATGAGGCCTGCGGCTGCTTCCTGGTTGCCTCGAACCGAAACTGTAACCGTAACCGTTTTCAGCTTCGGTTTATGGTTTTTTGGCCAACAGCCGAAACTGAAAACGATACTGCAAATGAAACTCGAACAAAACACTTCATTTTCCCATTTGCCTCTTCATTGAGCTGCTACCTGCGACGCCAAAATCTGTTGCCACTTTGAATAAGCCCCTGCAACCACTTCAATTGACAGTTTTTGACTGTGGCAATTTAAATGTGCAACGCTGCGGCGGCGTCACCGACAATGTCATGATATTGCAATTGCATTGATTACCATTCTGGCCAGCGGCGGTGATCCATCTCGTTCAGGAAGTGCTAAAGAGGCAATGCTGAAGGCCTAATGAGACGAGCTCAAAATGCCATTCAATCATTAACATTTTTTTTGATTGCAAACAATTGATTTAACAGATCGAATTTATCGATATAATACAAAGAGAAAGCTGTGAATGCCAATGCAACTTGCAACTCAACTCAGCTTGGCTGATTACACGCAATTAAGCCAACTCAGAGTCAAAACACTCAGTTTGCCCAATCTTTGTAGTTAAAGCAAACAAAAACTCGAAAAATATGAAACAAAATTGAAATTACTAAAATTGAAATTACTAAAATTGAAATTACTAAAATTGAAATTACTAAAATTGAAATTAATAAAATTGAAATTACTAAAATTGAAACTACTAAAATTGAAATTACTAAAATTGAAATTAATAAAATTGAAATTAATAAAATTAAATTAAAATATTAAATAATATAAAAACTTCAATTACAGCCGGCTTGGGGCAAGCGTGTGTCAAGAACATATTTTGCACATGTTTTGGCAGTCTGGTCAATGTGAGCAAACTTTTGGGTTTAATAAGTATTTCTTATCCGATTTGAAGACGATTTGATTTACCGTTAAACAGTATATATTACGAGGTAAAGGGAACTCAATTTAGCATTTGGGCTTCTCTTGATATCGGTTATCGATTAGTGTCGATGTTCGAGCAACGTAATCGATCAAAATAATTTAAAAAATAATAATAATTATAAATAAATAAAAGTCATTTGTTTTTTTTTATTGGTGACTCGTCTTCAATTAACATTTATTATTTTGAACATAAAACAATTATTTTTATATAAACAGGGACTCATGGAGAAACTGATTTCAATGTTTATTTTGATCAACCTGATGTCTATATTAATATATGCAATTTATCTTAGATTTTGAATGAACTCAGGGTATAATGGGTAAGAGTGCCCTATTCAGATATATAGATACACATATAGATACCATCCAACCAACGCCTTACCTATCAAAAATCGCACATGTCGTTGATACTCAAACCCAAAAATATTTCAGATAAACCAAAATCTGATAAATTGGAAACAAGTTCAAGTTTCAGCTGAAGAACTATGAAATTTACCATCAAAAATAGTTTTAGACTTATTTTTCGACTGTTCACTTGCATAACAATATTAACAATATTATAAATGGGCGAAACGAAACTTGCAGTTGGTCAGCAGTCGATTCGTTTGTTAATTGACTGGAAACCGAAAAGTTTTCCGCACAATTAGCAGCTAGTGAAATTCAAGCAGAAACGAAAACGCACAACGAGTTTTCACTTTTCTATGCCAATGATGTAACAATTAAAAGTGTATAATTACTAGACGACTATATACATATGTTATATACATAAATACTTTTCGTTTAATTATACACACATATGTATATATATATATATATATATATATTTTAATGGCCAACATAATTGGCCTGCAATTGCTGTAAGCTCAGTTAAAGTTATTTTATTGCATGCAATTAACCCTCGACTGCAACATTTTCCTTTCTAAGTTTTTAGGTTGAATTTGGATGGCTACGTTTTTGCGCATATCGGGTTTTATTCTGAGTTTTTGAGTTTTTGAGATGCAAGCTGGATTTTTCGATGGTTTTCTGCAGTTTCAATAAGCTTCCCTGACACTAGACCATCGTTGAAAGTAATCTCTATGTCTGAAAATTAGTCTTCTATCATGTATTTCATCATCAGTCCAAGAAATCAGCCACCTCTTTATAATTTTTTTAATTTTATATAAAAACAGTTTTTGGATCTAAATTATAATTTTATTATTATTTGTATATTTATTTATTTATGTTATTTTTCTGATTGCTGATTACAAGATTTGCAAAACATATTTTTTGGCATTCAAAACAGTTTTGGGGCTTTAACACTACCAGCAAAAGTATTATAAATTTTTAGATGCATCTAAATATATAAATATATATTTTAGAAGATATTTTTTATTTATTAAATTTACAAAATTAATAAAATGAATTATTTCATAACTTTTTTGCCGGATATGAAATCCATTTTGATATTTGCCAATTAGACAAAAAGAAATTGCGCTTGGACTTAGAGGGTTAAAGTTGATTATTATATCATCATGCCACATCACAGTCAAGTCATATCAAATCCCAAAATATATTGCGACCGGTTGCCGGCTGCCTGGAACGGGTACTGGTATGGGTACGGGTAAGGATACTGGTCTGGCATTTTGTCCGGTTGGTCGGCGAATACATAATCAATATGTCGCCAAGTGTCAAAATAAAATTTCATATTGTTAATTGAAGGCATTGCACCAAAATCGTTTATTGGCCAGGTCATTAGCAGCAAATTAAGTGAATGTGACAACGACAGCAACAGCAAAAGCAACAGCAACAGCAACAAATAAACAACAAACAAACAAACAACAACTAAATCGAACAACGTAAGCAACAACTTCGCTGAAAGCCTTTCAATCAATCTGTGTGTCAATATTTGTGCAATAAAAACTGGCGCAAGGCCAAGGGACTCGCTCGCTCAATCATTTGGCCAGGCCAATTGGCCCATTCGTTAAGGCCATATTTGGCTAACCTGTTGGCCAAGCGGCGCCACAAAGAAATATCGCACGAAAAAGACCGAAGAAAACCTTTCGCTTCCCAGCGAGAGGCGCTTTCGGAATTGTGCAAACTCCATCCAAAATTTGTGAGACTTGGAAAGCGTTTCAATATATCGATATCGAAATATGTTGATCACATTTTATACATGATTTCTGAGCTCTTTCTTATAACTAAGAAATGTGATATTAGTATAAAATAATTAACTTTTATTTATTATATATTTTTTATTTAAGATTAATTAACATAAAAAAAGAAAAATTTAAAAAAAAATGGACACATAAAAGTTGTAACAATAATTAAATTAAAAAAAAAAAATTAAAATAAATATGAATGATTATATTTTAAATTAAAATGAAAAAAACAAAATATAAGAAATCTGAAGGCATAAAAATGTTAAATTATCCTATAAATGGAAGCATTGATGAGAAATTCTAAAAGAAATAAATTAAACAAAAAATAAGTAATCATAAATAAAAAAAACAAACAATAAATGGAAGAAGAAGATGGACAAATTGTGACATTTTTACAGCACTTTCAAGCACCAACAGAAATGCCATTATTGAAAATATTAAAATTATTTGTTTTGATTTTTATGAAAAAAAAAAGAAAGTTTGAGGGAAACTGTGGAAAATCAAGAAACTCCATTACACTTCTTCCGCTTCAGCCCGAAACAGCCCGAAAGAAGCTCTTTTCTAGTCGGCCTATCTCAATTGCATCGTAGTAACTCTTCCACACTTAAAAAAAAAATCCGTTCTTAAAAAAGTTGTGCTAAATTTATTTCTATTTTGAATAATTGAAAAAAAGTTGTGCTTACACAAAAGAATACAAACAAAATTAATGAGAATATGCAAGAGAAATAAATGAAGTTAATAATTTTGAGCAGTTTTGTTAAACTTCTTGAACTTCCCTCTGTCCATCATCACACGCACACACACACACACAATGAGCGTGTGCAATGAGCGTTGCGCAAAAGGATTATCGAATTGTAAGGCCCGGAAACCAATACATCAGCCTGCTGTCTTCATTTCCTTTACCAATAAATTTTCACTTAACTATGTCGGTCGGCAGTTGCATGCAACATTCAATAGTTGTTGTCGAAGTTTTTTTTTTGTTTGTCCGAACAGAGTAATTTTGGTTGCTGTTTGCTGCTGTTTTTGTTGTGAATGACACAATTTTCCAGTTTGGCTCGTAAATTCGATTGACGGAAGCGCGCGTTAAAGTTGCAACAGCTGCCGCACAGTATGTTGCGTGCTCCGCAAAAGATGTCGCAAATTTTATGATTCATATATTTGCATAATGAACAGATCCAAACAACAATCCGTTGCTGGCAAACATGTTTTGTAATTTATGAATATGTTAAAGACACATTTATGTCCTGGCCACATGCGGTGGCAAGGCCACTGGCCAAAACTGGTTTTTGCTGAGCCAAGTGGCAAGCGGCAAGTGGCAAGCGGCAAGTGGCAGCGCATTCGGCAAGTTCAGCAAACTTTTGCTATTGCCACAACACATGAGTGTCGCGCACTTGCCTTGATGGCCATAAATCCAATGCTCTCTTGGCCATAAAACGTGCTGCATATAGCAGAAAATCTTATCCACACATCGAACAGCCCCCGCTCCGCTACCCCGGCAACACCCCCCCCCAAGCACTCTGTCTACGAAAACATTGACACTTGCGAGTTCCAACTTGGCCTAAACTGAAACTAAGCTTTTTCTGTTTTCTGCTCCACTTGCGCTGTCTGAAATTAACACCAGTATAAAATCATATACATATACACCCAAACACACACACGTACACACCAAACACAGACACACACACACACACACACACTCACAAGCACACTCACAACACTACACTCTCGGCCACAAATGAACTCAATGCCACTTAGATTTATGGCCGTTCTCCGTATTTGTGGTTTTTCTCTCCGTATTTCCATTTTCGTGTGTGTGTGTGTGTGTGTTTGGTGTGTGTGTGTGTGTGTGTATGTTGCAAGGTCATTCTGATGAAATAAGCCAGCAATAGTTGTGTGCTCATTTGCTTACCTTTAAGTCTCAACTCAAGCGATCAACTTTGCTTTCACCTGTTTTGGGAGGCGTGCACCACAATTGCAGCTATAATTAATCATAGATATATATCAATTTGATGATAACTATAACTAACAGTATTTAGCATAGATCGGAGATATATTTGGTAATATTCACTTTACACTTGCATCATTACATTCATTGAATAAAATCATATTAAATTATTGAAGCTTTATTATCAATGCTCAACTTTTTAGTTTACTGAAAGATGTGTAATAAGGTCGCAGACAGAGGAAGGGATTACCAAATCCCATAAGATATATACATATGTATATATTTCATTAGGAGTGGTCGTTCTGTAAGAGATAGAGGATTTAAGTAACTGTGTGCGTTTCGCGAATATCGATACTTACCGATTTCTGATATCAATAAATGACTTATAATTACTTTATAATATGCATTGACACTATATAATATTATTATATATAATACATTGGACAAATTTCACCAAGATCGGATAAGTTAATTATAGTAATAACAATAATAAGTTACAGTTGAAAACGGATTCTCATCTTTATCATATATCATATCATCAAGGAGCGGAAGTATTTTCTGTATGCATAATCATGCTCATGTGTAATTATGCTCATGCATAATGGCATGATCATCCAAGTGATTTGCCCACAAGCCACAAGATGATTTCATTTCTGGCTTGTACAAAAAATGTATGCGGTTTTTTTTCTTGCAATTTTCAGTACTTCCTTTGTTTGTATTCTGCAGAGGACCGTTACATCTGCGTGAACATTTATATGTATGTTTGAATGTATATATATCGATACATCGATTTTCAGGCTATAATTTTTACTTGTCTTCCGATCCAAAATATCGTTTTCAACTTTAAATGTACGATTGATTTAGGGGCAAAACTATGATCAAGAAGCCCTCGCTTTTTAATCTCAGTTCAGTTTTGACGAAGTTATGGCATTTTGAAGTTTCGACCTATGCCTAAATATCGATACATCGATTTACAGGCTATAATTTTTACTTGTCTTCCGAACTAAAATCTCGTTTTCAACTTTAAATCTACGATGGAATTAGGGGCAAAACTATGATCAAAAAGCCCTCGCTTTTTAATCTCAGTTGAGTTTTGACGAAGTTATGGCATTTTGAAGTTTCGACCTATGCCCATATATCGATGAATCGATTTTCACGCTATAATTTTTACTTGTCTTCCGATCCAAAATATCGTTTTCAACTTTAAATGTACGATTGATTTAGGGGCAAAACTATGATCAAGAAGCCCTCGCTTTTTAATCTCAGTTGAGTTTTGACGAAGTTATGGCATTTTGAAGTTTCGACCTTTGCCCATATATCAATGTATCGATTTTCAGGCTATAATTTTTACTTGTCTTCCGATCCAAAATCTCGTTTTCAACTTTAAATGTACGATTGATTTAGGGGCAAAACTATGATCAAGAAGCCCTCGCTTTTTAATCTCAGTTCAGTTTTGACGAAGTTATGGCATTTTGAAGTTTCGACCTATGCCCAAATATCGATACATCGATTTTCACGCTATAATTTTTACTTGTCTTCCGATCCAAAATATCGTTTTCAACTTTAAATGTACGATTGATTTAGGGGCAAAACTATGATCAAGAAGCCCTCGCTTTTTAATCTCAGTTGAGTTTTGACGAAGTTATGGCATTTTGAAGTTTCGACCTTTGCCCATATATCAATGTATCGATTTTCAGGCTATAATTTTTACTTGTCTTCCGATCCAAAATCTCGTTTTCAACTTTAAATGTACGATTGATTTAGGGGCAAAACTATGATCAAAAAGCCCTCGCTTTTTAATCTCAGTTGAGTTTTGACGAAGTTATGGCATTTTGAAGTTTCGACCTATGCCCAAATATCAGTACATCGATTTTCAGGCTATAATTTTTACTTGTCTTCCGATCCAAAATCTCGTTTTCAACTTTAAATGTACGATTGATTTAGGGGCAAAACTATGATCAAAAAGCCCTCGCTTTTTAATCTCAGTTGAGTTTTGACGAAGTTATGGCATTTTGAAGTTTCGACCTATGCCCATATATCAATGTATCGATTTTCAGGCTATAATTTTTACTTGTCTTCCGATCCAAAATCTCGTTTTCAACTTTAAATGTACGATTGATTTAGGGGCAAAACTATGATCAAAAAGCCCTCGCTTTTTAATCTCACTTGAGTTTTGACGAAGTTATGGCATTTTGAAGTTTCGACCTATGCCCAAATATCAGTACATCGATTTTCAGGCTATAATTTTTACTTGTCTTCCGATCCAAAATCTCGTTTTCAACTTTAAATGTACGATTGATTTAGGGGCAAAACTATGATCAAAAAGCCCTCGCTTTTTAATCTCAGTTGAGTTTTGACGAAGTTATGGCATTTTGAAGTTTCGACCTATGCCCAAATATCAGTACATCGATTTTCAGGCTATAATTTTTACTTGTCTTCCGATCCAAAATCTCGTTTTCAACTTTAAATGTACGATTGATTTAGGGGCAAAACTATGATCAAAAAGCCCTCGCTTTTTAATCTCAGTTGAGTTTTGACGAAGTTATGGCATTTTGAAGTTTCGACCTATGCCCAAATATCGATGTACATCGATTTTCAGGCTATAATTTTTACTTGTCTTCCGAACTAAAATCTCGTTTTCAACTTTAAATGTACGATTGATTTAGGGGCAAAACTATGATCAAAAAGCCCTCGCTTTTTAATCTCAGTTGAGTTTTGACGAAGTTATGGCATTTTGAAGTTTCGACCTATGCCCAAATATCAGTACATCGATTTTCAGGCTATAATTTTTACTTGTCTTCCGAACTAAAATCTCGTTTTCAACTTTAAATGTACGATTGATTTAGGGGCAAAACTATGATCAAAAAGCCCTCGCTTTTTAATCTCACTTGAGTTTTGACGAAGTTATGGCATTTTGAAGTTTCGACCTATGCCCAAATATCAGTACATCGATTTTCAGGCTATAATTTTTACTTGTCTTCCGAACTAAAATCTCGTTTTCAACTTTAAATGTACGATTGATTTAGGGGCAAAACTATGATCAAAAAGCCCTCGCTTTTTAATCTCAGTTGAGTTTTGACGAAGTTATGGCATTTTGAAGTTTCGACCTATGCCCAAATATCAGTACATCGATTTTCAGGCTATAATTTTTACTTGTCTTCCGATCCAAAATCTCGTTTTCAACTTTAAATGTACGATTGATTTAGGGGCAAAACTATGATCAAAAAGCCCTCGCTTTTTAATCTCAGTTGAGTTTTGACGAAGTTATGGCATTTTGAAGTTTCGACCTATGCCCAAATATCAGTACATCGATTTTCAGGCTATAATTTTTACTTGTCTTCCGAACTAAAATCTCGTTTTCAACTTTAAATGTACGATTGATTTAGGGGCAAAACTATGTTCAAAAAGCCCTCGCTTTTTAATCTCAGTTGAGTTTTGACGAAGTTATGGCATTTTGAAGTTTCGACCTATGCCCATATATCAGTATCGATTTTCAGGCTATAATTTTTACTTGTCTTCCGACAAAATCTCGTTTTCAACTTTAAATGTACGATTGATTTAGGGGCAAAACTATGATCAAAAAGCCCTCGCTTTTTAATCTCAGTTGAGTTTTGACGAAGTTATGGCATTTTGAAGTTTCGACCTATGCCCAAATATCAGTACATCGATTTTCAGGCTATAATTTTTACTTGTCTTCCGAACTAAAATCTCGTTTTCAACTTTAAATGTACGATTGATTTAGGGGCAAAACTATGATCAAAAAGCCCTCGCTTTTTAATCTCAGTTGAGTTTTGACGAAGTTATGGCATTTTGAAGTTTCGACCTATGCCCAAATATCAGTACATCGATTTTCAGGCTATAATTTTTACTTGTCTTCCGAACTAAAATCTCGTTTTCAACTTTAAATGTACGATTGATTTAGGGGCAAAACTATGATCAAAAAGCCCTCGCTTTTTAATCTCAGTTGAGTTTTGACGAAGTTATGGCATTTTGAAGTTTCGACCTATGCCCAAATATCAGTACATCGATTTTCAGGCTATAATTTTTACTTGTCTTCCGACTAAAATCTCGTTTTCAACTTTAAATGTACGATTGATTTAGGGGCAAAACTATGATCAAAAAGCCCTCGCTTTTTAATCTCAGTTGAGTTTTGACGAAGTTATGGCATTTTGAAGTTTCGACCTATGCCCAAATATCAGTACATCGATTTTCAGGCTATAATTTTTACTTGTCTTCCGAACTAAAATCTCGTTTTCAACTTTAAATGTACGATTGATTTAGGGGCAAAACTATGATCAAAAAGCCCTCGCTTTTTAATCTCAGTTGAGTTTTGACGAAGTTATGGCATTTTGAAGTTTCGACCTATGCCCAAATATCAGTACATCGATTTTCAGGCTATAATTTTTACTTGTCTTCCGAACTAAAATCTCGTTTTCAACTTTAAATGTACGATTGATTTAGGGGCAAAACTATGATCAAAAAGCCCTCGCTTTTTAATCTCAGTTGAGTTTTGACGAAGTTATGGCATTTTGAAGTTTCGACCTATGCCCAAATATCAGTACATCGATTTTCAGGCTATAATTTTTACTTGTCTTCCGACCAAAATCTCGTTTTCAACTTTAAATGTACGATTGATTTAGGGGCAAAACTATGTTCAAAAAGCCCTCGCTTTTTAATCTCACTTGAGTTTTGACGAAGTTATGGCATTTTGAAGTTTCGACCTATGCCCAAATATCAGTACATCGATTTTCAGGCTATAATTTTTACTTGTCTTCCGAACTAAAATCTCGTTTTCAACTTTAAATGTACGATTGATTTAGGGGCAAAACTATGATCAAAAAGCCCTCGCTTTTTAATCTCAGGTGAGTTTTGACGAAGTTATGGCATTTTGAAGTTTCGACCTATGCCCAAATATCAGTACATCGATTTTCAGGCTATAATTTTTACTTGTCTTCCGAACTAAAATCTCGTTTTCAACTTTAAATGTACGATTGATTTAGGGGCAAAACTATGATCAAAAAGCCCTCGCTTTTTAATCTGAGTTGAGTTTTGACGAAGTTATGGCATTTTGAAGTTTCGACCTATGCCCAAATATCAGTACATCGATTTTCAGGCTATAATTTTTACTTGTCTTCCGAACTAAAATCTCGTTTTCAACTTTAAATGTACGATTGATTTAGGGGCAAAACTATGATCAAAAAGCCCTCGCTTTTTAATCTCAGTTGAGTTTTGACGAAGTTATGGCATTTTGAAGTTTCGACCTATGCCCAAATATCAGTACATCGATTTTCAGGCTATAATTTTTACTTGTCTTCCGATCCAAAATCTCGTTTTCAACTTTAAATGTACGATTGATTTAGGGGCAAAACTATGTTCAAAAAGCCCTCGCTTTTTAATCTCAGTTGAGTTTTGACGAAGTTATGGCATTTTGAAGTTTCGACCTATGCCCAAATATCAGTACATCGATTTTCAGGCTATAATTTTTACTTGTCTTCCGATCCAAAATCTCGTTTTCAACTTTAAATGTACGATTGATTTAGGGGCAAAACTATGTTCAAAAAGCCCTCGCTTTTTAATCTCACTTGAGTTTTGACGAAGTTATGGCATTTTGAAGTTTCGACCTATGCCCATATATCGATGTATCGATTTTCAGGCTATAATTTTTACTTGTCTTCCGAACTAAAATCTCGTTTTCAACTTCAAATGTACGATTGATTTAGGGGCAAAACTATGTTCAAAAAGCCCTCGCTTTTTAATCTCAGTTCAGTTTTGACGAAGTTATGGCATTTTGAAGTTTCGACCTATGCCCAAATATCAGTACATCGATTTTCAGGCTATAATTTTTACTTGTCTTCCGAATTAAAATCTCGTTTTCAACTTTAAATGTACGATTGATTTAGGGGCAAAACTATGACCAAAAAGCCCTCGCTTTTTAATCTCACTTGAGTTTTGACGAAGTTATGGCATTTTGAAGTTTCGACCTATGCCCAAATATCGATGTAATCGATTTTCAGGCTATAATTTTTACTTGTCTTCCGAACTAAAATCTCGTTTTCAACTTCAAATGTACGATTGATTTAGGGGCAAAACTATAATCAAAAAGCCCTCGCTTTTTAATCTCACTTGAGTTTTGACGAAGTTATGGCATTTTGAAGTTTCGACCTATGCCCAAATATCGAGTACATCGATTTTCAGGCTATAATTTTTACTTGTCTTCCGAACTAAAATCTCGTTTTCAACTTCAAATGTACGATTGATTTAGGGGCAAAACTATGTTCAAAAAGCCCTCGCTTTTTAATCTCAGTTCAGTTTTGACGAAGTTATGGCATTTTGAAGTTTCGACCTATGCCCAAATATCAGTACATCGATTTTCAGGCTATAATTTTTACTTGTCTTCCGAACTAAAATCTCGTTTTCAACTTCAAATGTACGATTGATTTAGGGGCAAAACTATGTTCAAAAAGCCCTCGCTTTTTAATCTGAGTTGAGTTTTGACGAAGTTATGGCATTTTGAAGTTTCGACCTATGCCCAAATATCAGTACATCGATTTTCAGGCTATAATTTTTACTTGTCTTCCTATTTAAAATCCCGTTTTCAACTTTAAATGTACGATGGAATTAGGGGCAAAACTATGATCAAAAAGCCCTCCCTTTTTAATCTCAGTTGAGTTTTGACGAAGTTATGGCATTTTGAAGTTTCGACCTATGCCCAAATATCAGTACATCGATTTTCAGGCTATAATTTTTACTTGTCTTCCGTAAGGCTATAATTTTTACTTGTCTTCCGTACTAAAATCTCGTTTTCAACTTTAAATGTTCGATTGATTTAGGGGCAAAACTATGTTCAAAAAGCCCTCGCTTTTTAATCTCAGGTGAGTTTTGACGAAGTTATGGCATT
Organism: Drosophila nr. fundita; assembly: GCA_035044245.1. Taxonomy (NCBI): domain Eukaryota; kingdom Metazoa; phylum Arthropoda; class Insecta; order Diptera; family Drosophilidae; genus Drosophila; species Drosophila nr. fundita. Next base: position 12,951,781 of record JAWNMG010000673.1, read on the forward strand.
TTGAAGTTTCGTCCTATGCCCAAATATCAGTACATCAATTTTCAGGCTATAATTTTTACTTGTCTTCCGAGCTAAAATCTCGTTTTCAACTTTAAATGTACGATTGATTTAGGGGCAAAACTATGTTCAAAAAGCCCTCGCTTTTTAATCTCAGTTGAGTTTTGACGAAGTTATGGCATTTTGAAGTTTCGACCTATGCCTGTATCTGTCGTCCTTTTGCCCGACATAAGAAAAGAGTGCACTTGAAGACCTTCTCACATTTAGGTAAAAGACTCCTTAAAGGGAAATTTGCAGATAAAACTGGAATATATTTAACAACTGGGTTCAGTATATATCGTAGCAGCATTCTCACTTGTTCCATCAATTGTTTATTGCTGATTGGTTTCTAAAAATTATGGCACAGAATTCTGCCAATTATGATACACATAATTATTCCAAAATTATTAATAATAATTGAATGCTGTAATGGATAAAGATAAAATTGCATAAGGTATGAATTATATTACTTTATATATATAATAATAAAAAAAGAAACTTTTATTTATATTTATTATATTTGTTGAGCACGTATTGAAACTTAATACTTTTGATTCCGTTGCAACTTTGCAGTGTGTAAGTGAACCGTTATGTTGTGACTTCTCAGGGCTTAACGACGATTGGCATTTTATTCACTCTGTGGTATTCCACTTCCTGGATGGCAGGCAGTCAATGAATTGGTCAGTCGGAGCAGCGATCCATAAATGCGGGACACATGCACATATTTGATGCCGACAATCTGAATGTCATTATTGAATAATGAGAGATTCGATTGAAGCACACACACACACACACACACACACACACACACTCACCCCCCGCCCACTCACACCCCTTTCAGCCATCTGGAAAATTGCATAACTTAAACTGATTAAGGCAACACACAAAATGAGAGGGAGGAGAGAGAGAGACATACTTATTTCCCTCTCCTTCTTCTTCGCTTTTTTTTGTTTCCTTTTTTCGGTTTTTAGTTTTGTTTTTTTTTTTTGTATAATTCAGATTACACTTTATTGTTAAGAATGAATTGAATTATTTAGTGTTTTTTTCTTTCTTTGTTTTGTTTTGTTTTCGTTTTCGATTTTCTTTCTTTAGTTGCTTGCGTTTTATCATTCTCAAAAGTTGTGTTCAACTTTTCTTGTTCTTGCTGTTGTTGTTGTTGTTGTTGTTTGTTGTTTGTTGTGTTGTGATTGGTTTTTAATCATAATAATAATCGTAATAATCATAATAATAATCATAATAATGCAATATGACATAATATATGTATATATATACATACACACATACTTATATATGCTTGTTTATTTGTTGTTGTTGTTGTTGTTGTTGTTGGTTGTGTTTTTCTTGCATACACAACATGTACAGTCTGTACGATATATGTATATTGTATAGGGACACAGTATATATATATATGTATATATATAATTCGATTTACCTAAAAAACAATTTACAAATATATAAAAAACGAATTCATCTAGTTAAACTAAATTATGTAAGCATATAAAAAACGATTTATCCGTTATGTATATATATATACTTAAATATATATAATATATATTGTTAATCTTCTTTTTTTTCTTCTCCTTATTTTGTTTATACTCTTATGATTTTTGCTTGTTGTTGATGTTGTTTTATGTTTTTTGTTTTGTTTTTGTTCTTTCTTCTTGTAGCTCTTTCTGCTGTGTTTCGTTTTGAGTTTTTTTTTGGTTTCTTGCTGCTTCACACCCCGCACCCATAGAATGGATGCAAAAAGGGGTCCAAAAAGAGTGCTTCGAGTGCTGCTGCCAATCAGCTAGCTGTTTTTTATTATTATTATAAAAGAAAGCACAAACGAAAAATAGTTTATAACAAATTGTATTTATGTGCCGCATGAATCTGTGTTTTTTGTTTGTTTCTTTCTTTTTGTGTACGCGCCTAAAAAGCATTTAAAAAAACATTAAAAAAAACATACGAAAAATAAATACACAGCGGGAAAATAATGCTGCTTAAAAAACGAAACGAAATATTTCTAACATGCAGATGAAAAACAAAGACAGCAAAAAACGGCTGCAGAAGCAAACAAACACAAAAAAAATGATTGTTGCGCATACGCCGCGTTGTGCAGCAGTGTCTGTCTGTGTGTGTGTGTGTTGCGTGTGTGTGTGTTGCATGTGTTGTGTGTAGAAATGCAAGGATATCTGATGTGGAAAACAATGTGTTTGACAAGTTGATTGCTAACAGCATAATATATGCCATGAAATTAGCTGCAAGCACAGTGCGCGCTGCCTAAAGTGACAGTCATCTGCTGACAGTCAACAGCCACTGTAGGCAGTGCTCGCTGTACCTTAGCCCTTATGTATGTATGTATTGCTTTGCGTATTTTGTATTATAACTAAAGTCGCATCCCCTTTCAACATTTACAACTGTCTGTGCCACCTTTCATGTGTCTGCGTGTGTGTGTTTGTGTGTGTCTGTGTATGCAACGTGCAACAGTCGTACTACGGCTACACTTGATCATATTTCATAATGAATGAATTTATTCAGCTGCTATGAATATACGTTGTTGTTGTTGTTTTTTTCAGTGTATATAATTTTAGTGTTTCTCATTTATTTTCACATGCTTATAGGGGAGTTTCATTTCTTTTCATTTTCTTTTCATTTTCTTTTGTTTTCTTTTGTTTTCATTTGTTTTCTTTTGTTTTCTTTTCTTTTGTTTTTTCTTCTTGTTTTTTTTTATATTGTAAATATTGTAACATAATAATATGCCGTTATATGCTAAATTTAAATTTAGATTTACTCGTGTTGTTTTTTTTTGTTTTCTTTTTTGTTTATTAAAAATTTAACCATTTCTTTGCACTAAAAACTTAGCATAAAAATTTAACAATATATATATTTATTTTTTGTATATATATTATATATAGATACTTTTTTGTTTTTTTTTTTGTTTTTCCTTTACTCAAATTAACTTTTTGCTTAACTTTGCTTTTGTTGTTGTCTATTTGCATTTTTCAGCATCAGCTTTCCTCATACTCATTGATTTGTTGTTAACAATATTTTCTTTTCTTTGTTATTATTATTATTAATTTATCATTCTGCCGGATTATCGCATAAAGTCATTTGCCATTTGAAAGCTGCTCCCTTTCTCTGTATAAATTATAACTACATTTTCACTAAATATGTGGTGTATATATATAAAGTATTTACTTTTATTTACTTTTTGTTGTTTTCTTTATCGTTTTGTTTTTGTTTTGTTTTTTGTTTTTCAATTTGTTTTAAGGCCAAAAATGTCAAACGTAAATTTCTTGTTCAACTTATTTGCAACATTTTTTTAAATGAAATTTTTTTGAGGAGAAGCAGCCAAAGAAAAAAAAATTGTTGACGCCTGGGATAAAAGTTTGTAGCCAAAAAAGGTAATTAATTTTGGAATTGTAATTGTAATTGGTAATTTATTATGTATATTTATAATGTTCGCTTTTTGTTTTGCTCTTTTCATACAATTAATTATAGTTTTTTATAATTAGTTTATTTAATAATATGCCTGCCTGTTTGGGGAGTGAGGGAGGGGGAGGGGGTTTTTCTTTTTCTGTTTGATCTGTCTACCAAAAATTGTATTTGTCAATTTGCAATTTAATAAAAATGTTTTTTTTTTTGTGGGGGGAAGGAGGGCATTTAAGACACACCAATTATCACCTACTATCCAATGTGTGGTTGTTTTTTGTTTAACGCTAGTTTAACTAATGTAATGTGTATGTGTGTGTGTGTGTGTGTGTGTGCGTGTGTGTGTGTGTGTTATGTAACGTCTTTGTGTAGTCAGTCGTTTATTTTTAAAAACAAAACTCAAGGAAAAAATAATAACAGAAGAAATGCAATGCAAGAAACACAAAATGTTAAATCCAATTTGCTTTGTCTTTAAATATTTTGAGGGGTGAGTGGGCGTGTGAGGGTGGTAGGGGGAGCTGTCCGGGTTGTGGCGTGCGGTCCATCAGTCTGTTTGGTATTTTTTTCATATTTTATATATATTTATTTTTATTTATTTGTATTTTGTTTTTTTTCGTTTATAAGTTTTGCTTATAACAATAAACTTGTAACTTGATATTACGTGTAGGTTCATCGTACATAATGTTTCCATTTTTCTCTCATTATCATTTATCATTTATCGTTTATCGTTTATCGTTTATTACAATCTTGTTTTTTATTTTGCTTTATATGTAATGTATATCAAAAGATTTTTGTTTGTTTGTGTTAGCTAAACTATTAAAGTCTGTTAATGCTTATTTTTCTGTTGTTGTTTTAAATCTACTAAACCTTGGAGCCGGAATTTTGGGATTTGCTACCATTCTAAAAATTATATGATCAAATTGAAAAGTATATTTCCAAATCTGTATTCTCTAACTGAATCATTTTTGCAATAGTTGTATGTATGTGTGCTGTTCGTAAACTTGTGTTTTAAAGATTAACGTAAATATAATTGTAAATATTGGTAATTGCATTAATCATAATTATATAAGAACACATTTTTCCGAGTTATTCGATTTTTGTTTTTTTTTGTTTTTTGTTTTTTGTTTTCTGTTTTTTGTTTTTGTTTACAAAAATTTTCATTATGTATACGTAGAATCATATAAAAAATGATAATATATAAGACATATTTATATATATATATAAATACATATATATATATTGTATATATAATACACATGTGTAGTTTACAACAAAAGGCAGAGACAACCTAGAGGGTGTAGCGGTGTTCTGAGGGGTAGGTTGCACAGGGGGGTAGGTACAATGCAATTAAATCAAGCTGAGCTCTGTTCAAAACGTATGCAAATTTTGGTATAGAAACAAGAAATTCTTTTGGTTTTTCTCTTCTTTTCTTTTCGTTTTTGTTTTTTTTTGTATTTTTGTTTTTTGTTTTTTGTTTTGTTTGTTTTCGTTTTTTGCTTTGTTTAAGTACTTGGCTAAGAGGCGTGGTTATTTAGCGATGTTTGTAAAACGAATCTAACTGAAGAGTGTGTCTTGCTTTAAATATATTGCTGTATATTGGTTTTTTTTTTTATTATTTTGTTTTATGTTTTTTTTTTGTAGTTTGAAAACTTTTGCTAAAATGCATTACACTTTTCTTTCGGTTTAGTTTTTAATTGTTTTTTGTATATTTTGTCTATGAAGCGAGAGATTAACTGAGTTTTATTTGTATTTTTCTCATATTTTATTTACGGGTTTTTTTTTTCTCATGTATTTAGCCTGTTTTTTGTATGTTTTTTGTTTTTTGTGTTTTTTGTTTTTCTGGTCTAGAAAAAAGTATATATATAATATTTTTGAAATATTTTTCTTTTTTGTAGCTTGCTTGCTTTATGTAATTTTAAGTGAGTCCTCGGCCAGGATCACATCCTTGGTTGTATGCTAGCTTAAATGATGATAAAGTTGATTTCTCTTTTTTCTCTTCTCTGTTGTTTTTGTTTTTGTTTTTGTTGTTGTTGTTGTATTGTTATTGTTGCTGATGTTGTTATTGTTATTGTTGTTGCCGCTTTCAGTCCTCCAGCTGCAGCTGCTGCTCGGGCGTTGCTGCAGTTGCCGTTGCCGTTGCCGGTGCCGTTGCCGGTCCTGTTGCGGTTGCGGTTGCTGTTGCAAGTATCTCGAGCGGACAGCCGGCAGCAACATCTGCAACAGAGCCGGTTGATGTATCCATGAATTGCGGCTCTGGTTATGTAAGATCCTGTTGTGAATCTATTGAGAACAGCTCCTTGTACAGCGCTGGGAACACAACAGTCGGATGCTGTTGCTTGAATTTGCTCAACGCTTCCATGTGCAAAATCGAAATATCGCTAAATTAAAGAGTACAAAGTTAGATATCGGAATGTATATATATATATATATTGTGTATACCGGAAATTGGGTATGTTATTGAGGAGCGTGTCCAGCACGGTCACATCGCCCTTGAGCGGCGCATGATTCGTTTCCAGCTCCTGCCGTATTGCATTCATGCTCAGATTGAAAAGCCTCTGTATTTCCGTATTGCCGCGCACTCCATTGCGTTCTACATCCAAAAATATAAAGATCAAATATAAATATATATATATATATATATATAGACAGATTAGCTCACCTGGCCAGAGCAGCACTAGACTCTGATATAGCGCCAGTTCGGTTTCAGTCAGTTTAAGTTCGGCTATGGACTTAGCCGTTTGGAAAATGCGCGACACCAGACGCATCTCATCCGAGTCGGATGTGTAGAATGCCTCCTGCGGCAGCATCACATCGCCGTACAGCACAGCATTCTGTGAGAGATCTAGCAATCTGGACATGCGAACAATCGCCAGCTCAAATGAGCCCGTCTTCAGCAACAATATCTGCAAAATGGTTCAATATTTATTTTCCAACATAATTCTCCATCCATCCGTTCATCATTATCAAAAAACTTACCTGATCATCCTGACTGAGGCGCATAAAGCCCGGTATTAGCTTTGCAAATTCGATTATATTCTGTATCATTTGTGTCAGCTTCTCGGCGCAATCCAGCCAGAGCTCCTCCTGACCCAGGTTTTTGTAATAGAGTATACGTGATAGATCCTGCATAAAAGCGAGCGAGACAATAAATTAATATATGTAATATATATATATACTCAATAATATATACCCAAAGGAAGAATATTTTACGAATAGAATGACGTAGAAAATCCAACAACAAACTAAATTAAGTTGTTGGAAATTGGAAAAAATTACTTTCAAATTTTTATTATAATTATTCTTGTATTTAATTGGTTGCGACTTCTCAGTCTAAATATCATCCATTAACCCAAAATTCCTGCATGAATGTAGGAATCTTTGTCGATCTGGAGATTAGATTAAAACATGTTTCCCAAGGATACTCCATTTCAATCAAGTACTAAATTAACTGTTATTTTTCTATATTTACTATATCAATTTTAGTGCATTTCGTATACTCAAAATTCTATTAAAAAAAGGTGTACAAAATTGAATGAATTATTTCTTGTGGAAATCATTTAGGAAAAATGATTATAAATATTCGAAATTAATTATCAAATTAGTATTTGTAATTGTTATTTGAACTGTTATTTGAAGTATAATTTTGGCTAGAATTTAGTAACCTGTATTCATTTACTTAGAAATGAAATTAGCAAAACATTGCGAAGATATTTATACACTTAAAAAAAGACATCTGAAGAAAATGATGTTTTGGAGCATACATTTTAAATAATGGCAACAAATTAGTTGCGAAACATATCAAGTTGTAGTATTTTGATTAATGAAATGGAGTAGAATCAATTCTGTTACGTTCATTGTATCATTGTAAGATTTGCTGATATTCCTCTGACAGATTTGGAATACAAGTTCAACAAGAAATAAATGTACACCGCACGAAAGGTATTATCTGTATTCAGTTTTGATTAACATTATTTTGATACTCTTTAGATGTTAGTGTCATCTATCTATATATCCCACATCCAATGTTACTCTAGTTTTTCTGTCAAAATTCAAACTCAACTCTTATGTCAGACAGAAAGATATTGAATGGGAAGCAAAACTAAGGAGGTGAACGGAAGTGCTTCCTTCTGCCTTTCAATGGGTTCAGGTTACAAACTAGGTGTCCATTTTGATCAGGATTCTCTCTCTGATTTTGTGTATTCTTGATCAGCATTGAAAGCCGAGTCGACATACCCATGTCCTTCTATTAGTCTATCTGGCCGTTTCAGTACAATCCTATCCCTCAGATAGAAGCAATTTATATATATAAAGCATGTGATAAATTCGGCATTTTGACATTTACATTAGGGAATATCGGTCGATGTTTAACCATAAAGAATAATAAACATCTGATCTAGCGATTAGCAACACTCAGTCTTGGATTTCAAGTATGTCATTTGGACTATATAGTTATGTAATCTTAAAAAGCCGTTCCTTATTTAAACAAGATGCTACCTATAAGCTATATATATATTGCAATGTGACTAAAAAATATAATAGAATTTCTCTAGTTTTAGCTCGTGAGTTTGCACTTTTCAAAGGTATTCCCAACACACACCTGAGGCTTTCGGAACATGTCATTCACAGATTCCAGTTTGGTATTTGTGTTTGCATGCGCCTCCGCCAGGGTTTTGATCAGCACATCGTTGATATCGCCGTCCGCTGGAATGGAAAAGAATGTTGGGATTTGAGTGCGACTTTCTAGAGAGGAAGGCAATTCGGTGGAGACATGAATACCATGACTAATAAATTCGGGATCGATCATTGTACTGCGCGGCTCGTATGTGGTGCTGTCGACATAGTCGGCCGATATATCGTATTGCATGGTCTGCTGGGGCGTCACCGATGCCGAGTAGCCGTAGGGACTGCCGTAGCCGACCTCGTTGTTTGAGTAGCCGCCGCTGTAGCTGTGTAAGGAGGGTAAGGACCCATAAATACATGTAGAGTATCGAATATTTGGGCTGGTTTTCGTATATGCATCAATACTGCACCTGTTGTAGTTAGTGTGCTGCAGCTGATCGCTGCTCGAGGGCGTCTGTGTATCGTATACGGAACTATCCGGTGCCGCATCGCTCTGGGCACGCATCTGGGCGCGATGGAAGCGCACCTCATCCTCAACCTTCTCGCGCTGCTTCTTGGACATTCTGCCGAATTTTACAGCTAAAAAAAGGAAAAGAAGAAAAAGAAATGGAATGCAGTATTAAGTATCGGAGAGATAGGATTTGATATCGGTGTCTTTATCTGTTTTGTTTCTGTCTGTGGTTTGCCTGCATCATACCATCACGACTCATCCCCAATTTTAGGCACTTTTGCAGTCTACAGTATTGACAGCGATTCCGATTCACCCGATCCACCACGCATTGCTTGTTGCGCGGACACTGATAGTTAACCACGGAGCTCTGCGATCTCCGGAAGAAACCCTTGCAGCCCTCGCAGGTGATAACGCCGTAATGCACGCCCGATGATTTATCGCCACAGACTTTGCATGGAATTATTTCAATTTGAGCTGCAAAAATCAAATTCAATTTCAAAATAATTAGTCCAAATTAATTCAAAACTCGAAATGGGTTTTAATATAGATTAAGATTCAAAGAACCAGAATAAACACATTTAATTTTTAGGTATAGAGCAATTCAGGAAGCACAAAAATACAACTGAAATTTCGAAAATTTCATTTGAGAGTCACTCTGAAACCAGAAGTTTTTTTTTTGTGTTCAAATAATTAATAAAGAAAATATTCCTTTTATTTATACAGACTTTTTTAAATTAATTTTTTCAGATATTTTTATATTGTTAAAATATATATTTTTTTAATTTTCGGAGATTTTTATTCAGTTTTCATTTTCTTTCTTTTCAAACTTTTTTTATTTGTTTGTTTCATTTTCAACTTAGATGAAAACCAAAACAGGCGAATTTTCTGAGTGTGGCAGATGCCCCATTATCCTCTCCTTCACCTATCACAAATCGCATACTTATCAAGTTGTACAAATGTATCAAACAGACAGACAGATATATATCTAACATCAAAAGCTGAATCGATCTGGTTTTTGAAAGGGTTTTTGGCTTACAAGTATACAGCAACAAGGATAGCTTTGCAATTTAAATCTTGGCTAGGACATGCCACATACACACGTAGGCAACATAATAAAACTCAATCTCGGACTGAAGTTGGAATCCATTTATTTGTCTATAAGCTGGTATACAATGGATTTGGGCCAAACTGAGGACGGTATGAGCTGTGGCGTAAGTTTCCGCATATACACCCATTAAATGGATAAATATATTAGCCCGAATCGAATACAGACCACAGTTTTGGCCATTGAGTTCGATGGGGGTGTTGTTATCGGCGCAGACTCCCGCACCTGTAGCCGAAACTATATCGCGAATCGGGCGAGCGATAAGCTGACACGGCTCACGGATAAGATTTACTGCGGCCGCAGTGGGATGGCAGCGCAGACACAGGATTTGGCCGACACCGTGGCCTTCACGCTGTCCTTCCTGGAGATGGAATCGGGCGAGCCGGCGCTTGTTCGCGATGCGGCTGTGCAGTTTCGGAACCGAATTTATGCGGCTCGCATGGCGATGCAAGCCGGCGTAATTGTTGCCGGCTGGGATCATCGCGAGGGTGCCCAGGTGTATGTTGTGACCTTAAGCGGGGTCATGGTACGCCAGCACTGCTGTGTCTCCGGCTCCGGTGCGACACATGTGAATGGCTTTCTAACCGCCCACTATCGGCCCGGCATGACTCAAAACGAGGCCGTGACTCTGGCCCGGAACGCTGTGATTCTGGCCATGCATCATGATTGCAGCTCAGGCGGCGTCGTACGCATTGGCGTCATCAACAAGAATGGCATGCACTGCAGGATCTGCCATCACGAAGATCTCGTATTGCTCCAGTTTGTCAGCGACCTTTTGTGGTCCACCGAATTCGGCGATTGCTGATTACAGCCAAAAAAATGAACAATAATTTCACGCAATTCTCAGACTTCTTCGACTTTTTCAAATGTCAAACCGTTTTCAGAAACTTAATTTTTTTGTTCACTCAAAACAAAAATCACTTCGAAATTTTGAAAATTGCCACAAAATCAAAAATAACCCCAAAAATGGTTTTTGTTTTGAGAAAAATCAATTAATCGTTTTTTCCATTTTTCAGCCATTTTTTCTATTATTAAGAAAAAAAAAGGGTATTACAAATTATAAATCAAAAACATTTTTTGACTAAGCATTCTGACAAATTGTAAGTTTTTTTAAATCAAATTAATTTAAGATGTTTGTTAAAGTGTACTCTTAAAATACTGATGTTTAATAAAAGTCACCTGAAATTTAGAATTTTGTATTTTTGCTAAATTTATCAAAATTTAAACTCAAGGTTTTATCATAAAAATACTTGTAAAACTCATAAGACACATATAATAAGAGTGAAAATTGCAGCTAGTTGCAAGTGGAAAATGTCTCTTTAAATAAGTTATTTAATTTAATTTAGATAAACTTGTCTTCTAATCGCTGTTATTACATTTTGCAGATTGGGGCGAATAGTTTGTTCCGCCAGCCGTTTAATGTTGGGCCAATTCTGAAGCCGTTAGCTGTAACCATGTGGCATTTTGGCCCACACAAAGTAATGCAAATTAAAGTTCTTGTGGCAGACAGAGTTTGCAACAATGCGCCATTAGGAATATTACTTTGGTTTAGTAGGTTAGCCCATTGTCGTGGCGCAACAATGCCAAACTCGCTGAAGAACTAAGTACATATTGCGCAATAGGAATTTATGCACTGCGAAAAATAACTAAAATTATAGTAATAATAAAAATGCATTTTCAAATAGTGCCTCTTTATAATCTGTTAAATTAAGCACTGCTTGGCCTACAGTTTTTCCGCTGAGTGTATCGATAGCCAAAAACGCGTAAAAACCTTATTCCACTTGTTCATGCCTAGACAATGGGGCAAGCTGCTTCAGTTCAAGTGGATTGCGCGTGCAGGGGAAGGGTGTGCGTGTGTGTGTGTGTGTTTGGGAGTAAATGTGCGACAGACAGCGACAGCTGTTGGGATTCCCTCGCAGCGTGCAACAATCCTTTGCAGCACCGACATTGATGATGATGATGTAATTTCTTAGCGGCAAACAAAGAGAGCAGCAGCAACGCACAAAGCAACAGCAAAACAACCAATGATCAACTGCAGTCAAAGCAGCAGCAGCAGCAACAGCAGCAGAGGCAGAGGCAGCAGCAGCGGCATAAATGAGAACTGGTTCTAGGACTGAGACTGAGACTGGGCCAAGCAGCATTGATTACCATCTGCCCACCACTTTTGCACAGCTACCCACCACATCCACACTTGCTGCTGTTGCACTTAGTATTGTGTAATCTAGCGCTTTGCGTATTTACCCACGAGGATGAAAGATGCGCTGAACCAAAAAGAAGCAGGCATAGGCAGACGCACACACACACACACACACACATACACAGACAGCAGCGAGCTGCGCAGCTAGCAGTGCAGTCGTCGTCGCAGTTGCAGTTGCTGTAGAAAAATGTGCCAAGCCGCTGACGTCGCTTTTGTTGTTATTATTGCTGCTGCTGCATTGGGAGAAATGTGTGACAGTTGATGAGCGTCAGAGCGAATGAGTAAGAGACGTCTGTCTGTGTGTGTGTGTGTATGAATGACTGAAATGTTTTTCAAGTGTCAATGAACTTTTCCAACACGGCAGTATCACACACCATAATACAAATCATACAACACACACACACACACACACACAACTCATTCTCGTGAGTGCGCGATGCGAATGAAAATATAAACACATTCTGAAAAGAAAGTGTTGCTCTTTTGTGTCGCTCTTTATTCTTAATACACAAAATGCGCGCGCTCGCGCTCTTACTTGCTCCCTTGCGCTGGCTCCCTTAAGCGCATGGCTTCCGCGCTCTTGCGTGCTTGCGCTCTCTTTGTACGCCAATGCAATTGCAGCTCAGTGCAACAGACAGTTTTCTGTTTTTTTTTTGATATTTTGAAATGTGTGTCGTCACCAGCGGGCGGCCTGTGACTATATGGCTGTGCGTGCGTGTGTGTGTGTGTGTTGTCACTTAGTTTTTGTGTGTGTTTGTAAGCATCGCTTAAAGTGCTTTAAAATTGAAATGTTCTCAGGCATTACGAAATGCTCCGCACAGAAAGTGCGAGAGAGAGAGACAGCAAATCTTTATCTTTATCTTTATCGGCTTAACTTTAGCTGCCTATGCGTGCTTTTAAAGGCGGATAAGAAGAACGCTTCTGCATATCGAGCATATCAAGCACATACATATGTGTATTTACCGCTATGCAGGCGCATAAGTATGCGAAAGATTGTTGTTCTTTTTTTATTGGCCGAATTGGGAACAGCTTTAAAGCTCAAGCTATAAAATGCAGAGAGCGCACTTAGACAGCTAAATGCTCTTCCCGAAAATTATACCACAGATGAATCGACATGTGTATGCATGTATGTGTGTGTATGTGGAGTATGTACATAATTTCGTAGACATGTTTATACGCACTTGCATATCAGGACACAATGGGAAATGATGTTACCAAATATTTGCACAATTAAATAGGAGCGAGTACTTAACCCCATATTCATATTTGTATTCGTTATTCGTTCTTCGTTATTGTCTTATAGAATGCTATTTACTGTGCAACAATAAAAAGGCAAATAACACGTTGACATACTTTCCAAATGTGACAAATATTTGCCAAAAATTATTTGTCACCACGCATAATATATATGCCCAAACATGTATACATAAATTATTATTGCTATATATTTGTATGTATATAAATAGATAAGTCGGTTAATTCCATATTTGCAACGATCACATTCAAATATTTAGGTAAAGTTTCGACAAAAGTTGAAAATTTCAATTATGTATGTGATAGTAATTAATTCTTAATGATCAAAGATTAAATTTACTTTTAAAAATTTATAAGTTATAAATTTATGATATAAATTGCATTTCGTATGATTTGTACATAATGCAGCCAATCAGTTTCAAATCCCTTTTCAATCGTTAAAGCCACCTTAAGAGGAGTCCATTGAGAATTTCATTTGCTTGTTTTCCACAATGAAATTCACGCAGATATTCATAAAATGCCGGAGAGGGATAACGACAGAAATAACGCATACGCACCATGTGCAGCGGCAGCAAAGCGAGTAACAGTTAATTAACTGCTGCCGTTGCCATAAAACACAAGATAAAAACTAGAAAAAAAAATGCCGCAAGTGCAAAGCGCAATTTGCCAACCAGTTTTCCACGGGCTGCTCATAACTATAATTTAAACGCTGAGCAAAAATTCGCAATAAAATAAAATTCTGAATGGGCAACAATATCACAAAAAAAACAAGGAAAAAAGCAAGAGAAAAAACAACACACTTCCACACACACATGGGAGACGTGAAAATGCGAAAATACTTTTGCATATGCAATTTATTTTGCATGCCCGCGGGATTTCTTGTGGTCTTCTCCCCCTCCCCTTGTCCCATTCCTGCATTGGGTGCAGCAATAACCAGAAGTCAAAATTAATATGTTCTTCTTTATTGCAAATGCAGGCACAAAAAATATTAAAAAAAAGAAAAAAACAAACATTCAACGAAAATTAATATGCAGCGACATGTGCGAAAAAAAGTGCGCAGCAAAAGAGATACAAAAAAAGCAAAAGAAAAACACAAAAAATACAGTAGAACTGCATATGATTTGCAGTTTTGGCTGCTGCTGCGGCGGCTGCTGCTGCAGCGAGAGCGCCAGCAAATAAAATAATGCAAACAAATACAACAACAACAGCAGCAGCATCAATACAAAACTACATAATATCAAAAAGTCAGACAGAGCAGAGCAGCGCAGCGCAGCGGAGATAGAGCAAGAGCAACAGAACCGCAGCGCCAAAAGAAGTCGCAGTCGCAGTCGCTGTTGATGTTGTTTTTGCTGCTGCTGCTGCCTATTGCACAAGTTGTCACGAAGCAAATTCATTCGGGTGGCGAGGCACGAGCGCAACATTCGCATTCGCAAAGCAGCTTCGTAAGTGGGTCAGCGAGCTGTGGGGTCAATGCACCACTCGCCAGCCTGCCTGCTGGCTGAACTGCTGCTGAGCGAGAGAGAGATAGAGAGAGAGGGAGCGTACTGTGCGTGGAGAGTGAGCTCATAATAATAATAAAGCAGCGCCAACTCACAACTTTACAAACACACACACACTCGCGCACACAGGCAGACAGACAGCTTTTTAGTTGCTCTCTTAGCGCGTGCTCTTTCTCTTTCATGGATTGAGAGCAAGTTTAGTACGCTCTTTATTTTTCACTGCGTGCTTGGTTCTTTGCGCTCAACTTAACGTTAAAAAAAAAACAAAAAGAAGAAAAAAGTTTAATGAAAAACTCGTTTGCCAGCGCAGCTTTCACAAGTGAAAAGGGTAGGGAGAGGCGGGCAGACCAAGCAGACCAAGCCGGCTGACGGAAACTAATACAAACACATATATACAAAATAAATGCCGTTAGAGAGCGGCATTAGCATGTTGTTGTTGTTGCTGTTTGTTGTTGGCATGGCTACGTAATGTTGGCGCTTTCTTTTTGCTCACAATCATTTGCATATTTATGTATGCGTGTGTGTGTGTGTGTGCAGTTGAGGAAGACGCCGTTAGAATTTGTAAAGAGCAGCAAATTCATTCACGCTGCCTCGCTGCGAATTCTTAATACAGTAATAATAATCAGCAGCAACATTATAATAATATAATTTTAATTTACGCGCAGTTATGCCAAAGTCACAGGCCTAACGGTGCTTTGCCAGTCAATGGCCTTTTTTTCTCTTTTCGGACAGCGCAGCAGCAGCGCAGCGACGTCGCTGACCAACGCAGGCATTTTTGTAATGTTTACATTTCGCACTGTTCTCCCCTCCCCACACCACACCTCGCTCACTCACCATCTGTGTTGTGCTTGTGTGTGTGTGCTGCCCGCTACGTGCCATTGTCAGTTGCTTTTGTTGGCAACAAAGATCTGGCTCACACGCACACACGCAGACACACACATACACAGCAATATGTATTTATGTTCTTTTGGGCAAAAGTTGATTGACCCACGAAATTCCCGCAACAGCCGTCAGCACAATGAAAACGAAGAACGCAATTGCAAATTTCACAAATGATGTAATTTGTAAAGCGGCTTCTTAACTGATCTTTTTAACCAAATACATCTTTACAATCTTTAATTTCTTTTTGTTGTGTATTTTAGAATGCATATTTTAACTGTTGCTTGCTGACTGGCTTAAGGCTTAAAATAGCAGCATTTTTTAAATATTTATTTTATTTATTTACTGCCAAGATGATGAGTGTTCCACATGACGTATGCTTATTGTTCAATTGCTACTCGAACGAAAAATCACGTATACGCCGCACGTGACAATGAAAATTGAGAAAACTGTGTGAGTGTGTGTGGGTGTGAGATGAGAAACATTTTCGTCACATGATTCATTTCTAAGAAATGCATTCATTTTGTTTTTATTTTACATTTTCAACATTTTTTCTAAATTACATATACTATATACTCTCCAAGTCTCCAACTATCTCAGGAATTTTGTATTTTCTTGACTTGAGTACAGTTTTGAACTCTCATCCTCTTGTCTGCTCACAGACATTGCTTCTGCGAACTTATTATTTTGCAGTAATTAACTAAATAAATATGAAAGTCTGTGGCCCACTTTACTATTTTTTGTGAGTTTCATTTTGGTTTTGGTTACAATATTTAAAGGCTTATTTGCACAGATGCAGAACTCAGAAAATTCCCAAAACGTGTTTCAATTATTTCTCCATTTGCACCTTTAGTTGTTTGTTGATGTTCGCTTAACTCTTGTTAAACTGGTTTATGTTTAATCTCTTATAAGATGTTACAAGAACAAGTCAAAAGTTTCCTTTTTTGGTTATACTCGTCATCGTGAAGTTGTGCAAATGTATGGGTCAGTTATAAGAAAGCATCTTGACCATTCTTGACCAGATTCAAAAGCAGACTCAAAATATCCATATCTGTCTGGTTGTCTGGATAAAGACCTTGATCTCAGAAGCTGTGAGAACTAGAGACTGTACGCGAATTCCAACGGGACTCCAAAGATATCTGAGTATATATCTTAAGCAAAAACACTTGACCTGAAGCCACCAATAAACATTTTTCATATCAAAAGTCAGCTTAATTTTTTAATTTTCATATTATATATATTTCATATATCTATCTATATAGAGGCTATGATGTGATAATGATAAGTAAAGACTTGAGTACAGAGCGTCTCCCATTTTATTTTGATGTACACATTTTGCGCCAACTTATATTTTCTACGGAAATTCTTGAAGGATTTTCCAAGTATAAATATACAAATTAATGATGGTAAATATTTGTGTACAGAGCATCTCGCAGTCGAAAACACTTTTATTTTGCTGTGCACATTTTGCGGATTGCAATTGAAATTTTCCATGGAAATTCTTGAAGGCTTTTCCAGCTACACACATACATGACATCATTGAAAAGCTGTACATAACCGCAAACATATATAAATATGTAGTTGTCAGCCCCTATAAAGAGGAGTATTGCAAAAACCAAAAAAAAAAAAAATAGAAATAGAAATAAAGAAAAACTGGAAAAACCATGGAGCTAGAGCTATTCTAATGCAAAGCGAGTGAAACAATGGCACAAGCTTAGCAAAGTACAAAGTGCAGAAGCCCAAAGCTATGCCCATGCCTAAGTGTGTGTGTGTGTGTGTGTGTGCGAATATATTATGTGCATGCTTATGTGTGTGCATACACCGAAAAAAAAGAAAAGAAAAATAAAAGTTGGCATTACTTATGCACGGCTTCAAATGCAAAGCGTCGACATAAATGAAACTGAACTCGGGTAAAAAAAAAATAATAAAAGAAACACACTCGAAAAAAAAATACCTTGACAACCTCAAAAGCCACACACAAAGCCAGGTAAGTTGACACTTTTTGGCGTTTCTTTTGCGCAACTTGCAACAATGACAACAACATCAATAACAACAGCATTTGCAGCTAAATAGCCAATTATTTATGGTATTTAAGTGTTGTCGTTTTTTCCGTTTTTTTTTTTTGTGGCCAAAAAGGCAAACAAGATTTTTTCGGTTCTTGTTCTTTTTTTGTTGCAAGCCAGCTAACTGCTAACAGCTTTGGCTAACTAACTAAGTAACTTGTTGTTTGTCTCTGCGAAAAATTCTTAAAGAAAATTCAGTGTGCAGCGCTGCAAAGTGGAAAAACGAGTTTTTCCGTCCAGCGCCTAATTGATGGAGACTTTTTTATTTTTTTTGTTGTTGTTTTTTTTGTTCTACTCTTCTCTTGTTTTTGTTTTTGTTGCTTTTCTAACAGACAAAACAAATGTAGGAACAACGCGGCGTATGCGCAACTTTTTTTAATGCTGCCATAACAATGAATGCCACAACTGGCAGCAACACAGCACAGACAGCTGAGGCAGCATCAATTGTTGTCGTTGTTGTTGCTGCTGTTGCCGCTGCAACAGTAACAGGCCAAAAATTCTGGTCTCTCATCCGCCCCGTTGAACGACGCCGGCGTCGCTGCCAACGTTGCATGCAAATTGTAATCACAAAAATCGAGTCGAGCATAGCCCAAAAAGCTACAGAATATATGTATGTGTGTATGTATATATGTGTGTGTATGTGTATGTATATATATGTATACATATGTGTGTATGTATGTATGTCGCCGCTAACAACAACAA